>PQWD01008216.1:0-15667 GCA_019425675.1 Leucinodes orbonalis
AAACATGATAGCGCCATCTATAGATATCTCTATGTACCATTTTAACAACTGAGTAAACAACAGCAAGATATAGACTTGTACTGTGCGATTCTTTTAAGCACATATAGATGTCTCTGGCAGCAATAGTAGAAACGACTTTTGTTCTATGAAAAAAATACTGAATAGATATTTTGGCTTAGGTTTTTATTAATAGCGTTATTTAATTCATAACAAATAAAGCTAACACTGAAAAATGTTGGAATAATTTAATAACATCGTTATGAAAATAATCAGGCAAAATCAGACTCCCAAAAATGGAATAATAAAACATGTGGAAGTTATTCATTATAATGATATTTAGCTAACGATTTACGTAGTTAATACCACACACCATCCACCAACATAGGCAGGTTTTATTATTTAAATTATTACAAAAACCGTAATATTAACGATAAATTAACTCGAACCTCTCGAGAGTTATGAAATTGGCGAATTCGGTACGGTATAATATTAAGAAATCGATAGATTAAGAGGTCTTTATTAAAATTATAACCTTGACTTTACATGTTGTTGTTAACATTAACATGTTTTATACACTACTATAAAACATGTTAATGTTAATTCTTTCTGCGTTTTAAGACACATTTTGTTTCATATTTTGTTTTGGTTATTGTAACTAAATAATTGAAGCGTATCTTTTGAAATCCAGGTATTTCAACAGAACAGACTACTCAAATATTTTATCGATTTGAAATAACCTTCTGATGTGGCTGTTGGGGCGTTTTATTATACGATTCCTTTGATGTGCCTGTACATAAATTAAAAACCCAACGCTATTACAGACATGCTGTTGTTTTTTTCTATTACCGGGAATAGTTATTCCAAGTTAAGGCCTTAACAATGAAACTTAGCTTTAAGGGATTATGTATCGCATCCTACGAAATATGTTAATAACGTTTTAGATACGGCGCAAATTAATTGTTACATGATAAACAAGTTGCCAAGATCTTCATACATTTGTTTTGTGATGTCAAACAAGCTGGTGGAGTTTTACCATAAGGATCTTTGGTGCCAGAATCCAACCAGTTATTTATACGTATCTCCATTGATGTAAATACTTGATTTCATAGCGCCAATGCAACGAAAAATGTTAATTTCTAGTACTCATAAAATAATAAATCTTATTTCAAAAGGGACATTAAAGTTATATGATTTGATATTGATAAAAGTAACACGAATACATTTTCCAAATACTAGGATCTACCTGATTGCTTTTAAATTACTTTTGGCTACCATAGGTACATTAAATTCCCATTTTATGGCAGATATAATAACGAAGTATTTATCATGTTTGAAGTGCATGAAATTGTGGCCATAATAATTCATTTGTAGGTTAAGAAACTTGTCAGTTATATTATGATTAAATAATAAAAAGTACTTTAGTTCAATCATGTTTTCATGATTAATTAAATTCAAATATGTTAAAATTTAGTTAACATAAGAAACATACTATGCTACCTATGTGGGTAATATATTCAGAACAATATCGAATGACAAAGCGCAATGTTATTTAAATATACTTACCTGCTCTAAGCAGAAACAGTTGACCTACGAATATTCGCATATTTAGACATACACTTCGCATTGATTTAGCCATTTTATGACATCATTTAAAAGGTCCTTCGTGATCAGAAGCGTGTTGACCAGTTCGCTTAATACATTGCTGGATACAAATGGCTTGGTTCCCAAAGGAAAAGCCTGCCTCTGATATCTTATCACCTTATTTTTCTATAAGCATGATTATTTATGCGTTCAAAAGTACCTAAAATAGGATCTTATCAAAAATAATAAAAGTAATAATTTGAAATCCAAATTCTGTAAATGGGTGGCATACTTAGTAGTAAATTTATTTTATACCTGTATATAACTTGAAAGCAACATATTCACATTTCAATGTTTATTGCTTATGTTAGACTTTTTTATGTTAGAATATTTTTGTTGCCTAGGAAGATGCAATTAGAGTAGTTTTGCGATTTGTCCAAAGCTTTTAACTGCGTCGGCCATAAGAAGCTTGTATTTAAAAACATTACGGTGTATCAGACTACTTATTCAGTCTTGTACAATCTTATTTATCTGAAAGTGTTTAAAAAGTTCGTATTAAAGAGTTTAAAAAGTGGCATAAATTCGCCAGGCATGTTTCTGCGGATAAGAGTGCCTCAGGGTTTAATTTTAGGCTTTTTCTTATTTCTTATCTATGTAAATGACCTCCCTTACTATTATTATCACTAAAATCCTTTCGGATATATATTTCTATTTGCGGATGATACGACTACGTCATTGATTTTAATGTCAACAGACTTAAGAAGACTCTGTCTCAATTAATAATGCAATAATCGAGACAGAGTTAACTGCTAATAATCTTTTATTTAATGATAATAAGACCAATTATACAAAAATCATAATGCCCAATGTAGGGTAGGTTGAGACCAACATAATTCTAAATAATGACCAAGTGGAACTAATGAAAACTGCATTGAATCCCTGGCTGGTAGACTTAGCTTGGCAGCTTATACTGTTAGAAAAACAAGGGTCTTGACATAATACTTAGAAACAGTAAAGATTGATTTATTTTAGTTTTTTCCATTGTGCCATGTCGTTTGGTCTACTATTGTAGGGCTGGGCTGTCGACATTAATACAGTATATATTGTGCTACAAAAGAAACCCGACTGCTAAAAATACCCACTGAATTGGGCCAAATAAGCTCTACCTACCATATGGTGCAAACATTATATACTTTTCATGGTATTGCAGCCGGGAGACAAACAAATGACAACAACATATTTATTTCAAGAATTACACTTCATATGCTAGCTCACTATTTAATTATATAGTTCAGTCTCGAAAAGGTATTTATGATAAGTTTATCATCCGTCTGAAATGAAGTTATGGAGAAGTGCTTTTTGGAAACCTTATTTGATTAATTGAATGAATTTAGATTATTAGCCGTCTACTATATTCTAAAGTGCCTACCTACTTTATTTAACAATTGTACCTTTAGCAGCGTGCCGTATTTTAACCCCAAATGTGATCGCTCCCGTAGATTATTCGAAGATGATACATAGCCTGTGTGCTTTGTGCGAAATTTGTCACAAAAATCCATTAGGTAATTTTATGAAAAGAGTATTAAATGGATATTAGATTATCTTCCAATATAAACAGTCCCCTATTTATAGTATTCAAAGAGCATGCTACTCCAATATTAACAGCGTCATTACGTAACTTGGACCGACAAAGAGTATAGAGGTAAAGACATGCGGAAGTTCTTGCGATTAGTCTTAGATTAAGACATACCATTGATTTGCCTGAATGGCTTAAAAGGAATGATTTCATGCTTCGGAAGTCACGATATGCCGTTAGTCCCGATGGTGGTCAGTCCAGTTACAAACGCCATGGTTTATGCTGTTATAGTCAGCAAAAGTTCTAGAATATTGAACACCTTTATTATTATTACTACATCAGACTTTAACGTCCCAATGCAGGGACTGAACTGCCCACACAGCATGGCTATGAGACATGCCTATATTTGTTCATTAATAGCTAAGGGTGTGGACCATAAATTTGCGCACTGATACAATAGGATGTCCAGTACCCTTATTGATTTTCGCAAAATACACTTCAAACGGGTGAGGTTGTCTTGGGTCACAAAATGCTTGGTGGCACTTCTGGTGTCACCGTTGTTCATGGGCGGAGTTGAACACTTTCCATCAGGAGTTTCTGTTGCTCGTTTGCTCCTTATAACATAAAAAAAGACAGTCCATGAGTCCGGAGAGTACAAACATTTGTGTGCATGAACTTTCTTTTCATTTGTATTGGTGTGGGTGGTTTCTATATATGTATCTATGTATGTATTTACCAAACAAAATAAATAAGTATGTACATTCTTAATGCTTAGTTTGGAACAAGATGGCGCTGTGTGAATGTCAGTGATATTTATCTATTATAGGGAAGGTTTTTTCATTTCTTATTTATATGACATCAATGCAGGTACCACTGATAATTATTACAATTAGGCAACACTGTAAAAAGAAACATGATATACATAAAAAATAGGCTGGTGCTGCGCTTGCCATTTGTGCATAAAATTTGGCTGATTGTAACTCGGACAGGTGAAAACATTTCTACGCGCCCTGGAGGAGATTAGTCGGTAGGAGTCCGACTAAGTACCCCTGAATGGGTACTAACTGACGCAGGACTCTCCTGCCAAAAAAAGGTGAATATATTTTTTACGGGGGGACGTTCTCGTAGTGAATTATATTGAAAAGTAACATTCTGTACTTAATATCTTTTTATAGAAAATGAAAAATGCATATTTATTTCTATTTTTTATTGTCCTACATAGAGATAGAACATACATATAATATTAAACAAGCATTTACTAAAACTACACGGTAGATATATTAGGTATCCAGCAGTGCTTTTTCTAATAGATACACTATTAGTGTAATGATAAACCAATCTAGCATATTATGTATTGATAACTGTACCTATCTTTTAACAATGATAATTTTCAATACTCTTTTTTTATTCAAACTAAAAAACGTAAGTAATCACAGTTATAAAAAGTAGAGCACTGTAACTAGACGTTACTTAGTATTTATAATTTGAAGCCACTCGAACTAGAAATGTGCCATAAGGAGACTATGTGTAAGATCGAAAGTACCTCAGCAATCAGCATTCGCAACGACGCCATCTCGCTTATCCCCGCAAAGCATGCATGATACTGCCGTCTTATCTACAAAGCAGCTTACCGACAACTGCATATTAATTTGGTAGATTGAGAGAGTTATTTGCAATGATACTGAGTACGTACTACACGTACTTAGAAATATTCTGAACAGAAAATATTACTTATTTAATAAATCCGAAACGGAAATGTATTTAGTTATATTAACAAGAAGGCTCTACCTTTTTTCTAAATTACCACCTTTTTGACCTTTTAACTTCAACAAACAATTGGCAAGTGCAAAGGGCTCAAATCTCTATGAATTCTAAAATGCTAAAATTTAAAAAATCAACATTCGTTCAGTGATTTTTGGGTCTACACAGAATTTGTAATGTAGTTATATCTTAGAGATAACGCAGATTTAACTTAACTATATAAACGAAGTTGTGAATTAAAGTTAGCGTTACCCCAAAGTAAATATCATCGCGGACGAAGTATTTTACAACAACATCACTCATAAATATAGATACCTACAAGTACAGTTTGTAATAATAACGAATATTTAATTCATAGGTAAAAATTCGTGTGACTTGAAGGCGCAACGCTGCGAGAGTTCCAACGCGCTGCGTGTTCACATGCAATAAAAAGCGTTCGTAGTTCAAGATCACGGGTGTGAATGTGAAGGATGGAACAATGCGGCTTCCCGCCGCGACCTACCCCAAAATGGCGGCGAGCAGCTGCCTAAGGTCGTCGACCTCATATGCACACGTATTCATTTTTATCTGTCCCACCTATTTATAAATAAACAGACGATCTGCTTTAACGTTGTTTTACGTAGATTGGAGTTCATTTGTACTTAGCTAGGCTGGGTTACAATTAATTACGTTAGGTCTGAAAACTAGATAGATAACTATATAAATCGTTAAACATTCAGAATCTAATTTGCATTGAAGTTATTGTGGTTTGTTCGTAATTTCAAAGCCAATACAATACATTACACACGTTGCGGTAGGTACGGCAAGGTCTATAATCTTAAGATAATTTTAAAAATATAGTAGTAGAATTAATATTCATTCCGTAACATCCATATCTACATGATACATCCAACCAACCCGTTTGTTAAGGAATAGATACAATAGTACTACTTACTTACATACTAACAAGTACTAAAAAATGATCATTCACTCGTTTTAGGTATTATAAAATTGTTTCATTTTTCCGTCCATGTTATGGCGACTGATTATTTTGAACCGTATATTTCATGGTAAAGATTTATAACAAAATAAAGATCCTTCTACCACAAGGAAAACTTACCTGTTATGATCGTTGAAACTCTTATAAATTCAAAAATCAAAATCCTTGCATGACGAATAATATTTTGTGGAATAACAATTTATATATTGTAATAACAAATCAAATTACCACACGATTACTTATTCGCAAAGCTCCTATTAAACGGGTATTACCAAGATCTCAGTACGTAGGTACCAAATAATACCTTCTTTAAACTTACGGACATGACAGTTTCATAAAGCGAGTTATAAAATGAGTAGGAAGCACATTATAATGGTGGGCGTAGAGGTAAATTCACATCTTTTGCATTACTGTAGTATGTGTGTGTAATGCATCATAATTGAAAATATTATGTTAGTCTTTCCTTGTTTCGAAAGGCATAAAGCCGTTGTGTTAGCTTCTATCTTACTATCAGATAACACCATGTTTTATGCAAATAATAAATTTCATTTTATTTTATTTCATTTCATTTCATTAGGCTGGTAGTCGATACACACCACTGATCCGAGATCATCCAACATCATTGATGAACTAGATAGGCAACCAAACCGCTTTGGACCCACGTAGTAGATTTCCTGCGTGATGTCATGAAGAAATCACGCAGGAATAGCTATGAAAGCCATACTGAAAGAAAGGAGGCTGCTCCACCTGAAAAAATATTATGAAAAGGCGAACTAAGCTTTTACGCCATTTACCAATACGCACATATCCAGGGTAGCCTCATAATGGAATGAATCCTCTACGATAAGCTGAAAATTTTATATAATCATGTTGTAAACATTTCGAAAAGTGCCTTTGTGTCGCTGTTGTCTTGTCCATATTTGCCATCCAGAGAATCAAACTTTCGAAGACGTAATCTATACTAATAATTATAAGCTGATCTTCTGTTTGTTTGTTTTGAACGCGCTAGAATCTCAGGAACTACTGTCCGATTTAAAAAATTTCTTAGGTATTAGATAGATTCTTTATCGAGGAAGGTTATGGACTATATTTCCTCACGTTTTGAGTAATAGAAGCGGAGTAGCAATGAAGAATGTTTCAAAATCGGGGGATTTTTTTAAAGCTTGGAGCTTCCGCTGCGTACGCTGCGTAAACGGTTCAAGTTTCGCAAAAGTAATGTATGAGAGTATTATTTCCCTTCTAAAGATCTAAAAAAAGTCCGCGACAGCTTATGTCTATCTTTTAAGGTAAGCTCCCCATAACCTCTTTTTTTGCAATTTTTTTTCTTAAGTAATGCTTTATTTGCGAAGGTGTTTTCATAAATATGATATTAATCCTTATCCAAATAAATAATGATTTTATCACAAGTACTTCATTTTTAACAAAATTTCCCTTATCATCATTCAACTTAAATGAATATCTTATGAGATATCGCAGTTTTAACTCACTTATATAAACGAAGTAGCGGGTTAAAGTGACCGTTAGGCCAAAGTCACTATTCCACGCGGACGGTCTCGCGCGTAAAAGCTAATAATAATATTTAAAAAAACCTATTTAGTCATCATTTTTTGTTAAATTAATGACATATCATAGGATTATATAGTATAGTGAGAGTCTAGTCTTTTTTATCGGTTTACCGCCTGTAGAAATCCAGGCCCGGATGTAAATCTTCTTATCGTTATGGTGATGATCAATTTATCCAACCCTTTTGTAAGAATACCTTACTTCATCGCGTTGCGGTTTAACAGCAGGGCTACCAATTATACTATTTTTCACTAAATTATACTTTTGACTGTTGAAAATAAATTCCTTCATGAAATTCTCTTTTTAGACAGACAAAAGTAAGAAATATTATGTGACGGGAGGATACAAACAGATCTTCTATTGATAAAAAATGCGGTCCTATTTTATTTTAATCATAATTGTGGTGACTTGGTGAGGTGTGTGAGGATTGTAAATTAGTAAGTTGTAAGAGAATAAAAATTTTAGATATTTAAAATAATAAATAAATAAAATACTGTTTCTTTTTCTAATATACTATTTAATATTCTCCATAGACCTGAAAATACTTTTTTTCTTGTAAAAAAAGTTGGCAAGCCTATCTTACAGTCCAAAGAACAACGGTGCCTTTTCCTTTCCTTCCCTGTTCTTGACTTTGGGCACTGCGTGAAAAGGCTATGACCTGAGGAAAACTAAACAAAGTGATTTTCACCATGTATGCTTCATGTTCCAATCCAACTACCTCCAATCTATCGTATCCAAGAAGTGATGACGTATAAGGGAACATTCAGGGAACATTCTTACCGAGTGCCACGGACCTCGGCGGATAATTGAGGACTGTAGGTGTGAGATACACACTCAGTGATATTAAAGTTAAACTGAGAAGTCGTGGTGTTCGCCATAAATCACGAGATACTCGTGTTCATGTCCCATAGTACCGCGTAATGCCATTATAGTGGCGGCTGCCGCAATTTTAAGATTGAAACATTGAATTTGGCAGACGTCCCATTGTTCAATTAATTTCTTTGCAAGTAGTTTCGCAGATTGCGTATTCTTAATTGACTATAGGTATTTGATATTAATAAAAGTAGTTGCGTCATTCGAATGCTAGAATTAGCTTGGTTTAGCAAAGTAATAGTCGGAGATAAAAGGATTTAACGATCAAAGTTAATCAGTTAATATTTTAGCTGATCTTTCCCGCTCCAGCTTCAATGGACCGTGTAATCTTGAAAATAAACAAATATAATAACAGAACAGGATTCAACTTTATTTGAATATCGTTCAGTCATATAAATGTATAAAACTGAGATGTGTTCATTCCATCCAAAATGTAAACATGAGGTTAATTACAAGATAAGGATGCGTAACTTATTGCAATCCAAATGTGAACATACATATTAATTCTTTCATAAAATATGCTTTTCGTTTCGTAACATTATCTACATTCCAAATAAAATAAAATAATTTTTGATCTTTCATATCACAATGACAATTATTTAGGAAATCAAATGAAATCTAATTTATTTATGCCCTCCTGTTTCAGCTAATGGTCCCACTGGGACCGACCCAGGCATATTTCTGGGATATTAGCAAATGCGAATACCAATCAGCATTTTATTCAGTCTATACACATACACACACCACTTCAGTTTATACACAAGTGAGTTGGTTTTTAGTTTTTTTTTACACATCATTCCTGACTAAAAATGATTTGGTACAATATGTGAATATTTCATTCTATGTGGTGTAGTCGCAATTTAAATGGTGGTTTTAAATGAAAAGGCCCAGGGCCTTAATTCTACTAACTTATTTGACATTCATCATCATAAGTTCATTAAACGTCCTCACCGAGGAACTCGAGCCTACCCGTAAAGAGTGTATAGGCCTTAGTCGTCCAAGCGGGTCCAGTGCAGTTTGGTCGAATTCACACACAACCTTTGAATCTCTTCGCAGCCGTGCGCAGGTTTCCTCACTATGTTTGCCTTCTCAGTAAGAGCATCGGATAAACGTACCTATAAGTTTGAAAATTCGATAAAACAATGGTACTAACGTGGCGGGATTTGAACCTCCAGATCGAAAAGAAACAGTTCACACAATAAGCCACCGACGCCATATTTACTTGATATTATGAAACTTAAACCCAACTGTAAATTTGACATTCCGATACAACTTTAATATTAATGGTTTAAAAGGGTCATTATAAAGTAGAATGATTTAAATAATTGTCTAATGGTATAACCACAGACATCCGAATATACAATATTGTATTGGGAAATCTGTGGGTATAACCAATTATACTCCTATCATGAAACAAAACGAATGAGTGCAAAATTTTACTTGTTACAATTTTATTAGCGCATTTTAATTAAGCGGAATTAGGGCCCGGGTTTACCATATTCGTTGTGCATTATCATTACCCAAATGTTTCTTATTTAACACAAAATGAATACACAACGATATCACCTTGTGGTCTTCGTCCTCTAAAAGATTAAAGCGTGCAAAGGATATTATGTGTTTAAATATTATTCAAATTTAAGAATATACCAAGGTTTCAAGAATTTACATTTATGAAAGTTGTAAAATATACTGAAAATTTTAAATGAATATCTAAATTAAATTGTGCAGTAACAATGCAGGTATACCTAAATAAAATAATATATCTTTTTTATTTATACCTGCAATGTTACAATTCAAAATAAGATTGAAAAATTACCTCAATTCCCAAAAGTGATACTTGAATCCACTTTCAGTGAATGTAAGTATAATTATGTGTGAAGATGTTTTTGTAAACGTTCAATTGTTGTTTCTAGAGTTGGAAGTTCTCTCTCTCTCTCTCTTCAACCTATCGCAGTCCACGGCTGGACATAGGTCTCCCCCATTTTGCGCCAGATATCCCGGTCCTCCGCTTTTCTCATCCAGCTCCCACCAGCGACCTTCCGCAAGTCGTCGGTCCATCGGGCCGGAGGGCGTCCTACGCTACGCTTGCCAAGACGCGGTCTCCACTCCAGAACTCGTCTGCTCCAACGGCCATCGGTTCTACGACATACGTGACCAGCCCACTGCCACTTCAACTTGCTGATCCGGCGGGCTATGTCGGAAGTTCATTGCAAGTAAATAGCAGTGGTCATTATAAAATCAAGATTTACGAGTATGTAATTCTGCGGTGCTTTTTACACTGTGATGTACATAGGCCATATATACAGTTCTAATATATTAATTACCGCTATTAGCATTGTTTTAAATGCAAATTACACGACTTGTTACACCTCGTGGGCATCCACGTGGTTTAGACGCTATTATGTATTTTTCCGCAATGTAAGTGTAAGTTATGTTACAATAACATTCTTTACGTTGAACATTAAAATAGGATTGTATTTTATCATGTAGTAAGCAAACAATTAGGCTACCTGTAAATTAAAAACTCTGACGTCTACATGGGAGTGTAAAGCAGTTTATCATTTGCATTTTATACAGAATATCCGTGTTAAATATACCCATATCGGTCTCCCTATTTTATTGAAATATTAACTGAATATTTTTTTTGTTATTCAAATTAAACAGAATTTTTTTTTTGTGCATAGAATTTGAAAATACACAACAGGGAGTCCAATGGATACTCAGGATAAATCCTGATAAGTAATGAAGTTAACGCAAATATCATTATGATTTGAATTCATTACTTTTGAAAGCCGCAGGATTTGTATGAATGATGACGTTTTTATTTGTCATACATCGAAGATAGCTATCCTAATTTTAAAAAAATATAAAATATCACGGCGATTTTATCCCTGTGCACCTTTTAATGCCTACCATGTGTTTATTTACAACATAATAAATTATATTATGAATTAATACAAATATTGGCATAAATGCATAATAAAGTTATTTACTCGAATGATTGTGTTTCAATCACTAGTAGTATCAAACATAAATATATGAAAAAAATACGGTAGTTGAAACTTCTAAATTAACAGTTCAACAAGTCTGAATGTACTTAAGTCTATGGACACAAGCATTGCCACTGTCAACATAAACCAATCATAAGCAGTGTATTATTTGCCGCATGAAAAGCGTATAATTATGTTGATTGGCAACATTTATATTTTAATATAGTTTAGCAAATAGATAATTTGGTTAGTATCTGGCAACACTCTCTCGCTATGCCGGTCAAGGCGATAACATCTTGTTGTTTTGTACAGAAAAATTAATACACGGATTATTACAAACAAATCTATTTTATTTCGCATCTGCTGCTGATAATCACAAAAGGTTATGGGCCCAGTCGCCCGGAGCGAAATATAAATAAATTGTTTGCTCTGAACACGTGGTTAAGCGTAGGTGTGGTTGCTGTGGTCAAGCAGTGGTGCAAACAAAATGGACGGCGAGGGCGAAATATTTGAAGCGACGAATAATCGCTTGTTGCTTGAAAATGCCGGTAACTGGCATACATGGAAATTCCAAGTTAAGGTCATATTAAAGGCGGTAAATGTCTACGACGTGGTGGACGGCTCGTCAAAATGTCCAGAAGATGACGACAAAGCCACGTGGAAGAGGTCGGATGCCAAGGCCCAAGCAGTAATAGTAAGTAGATTGGGTAACACAGCTATGCTGCATGTGCAAAATTGTGAAACTGCTAAAGAAATTTGGGACAAGCTAAACACAATTTATGAACAAAAATCCGATGTGTCACTTCACATATTACAGCAACGGTTCTTCGAAGAAAGGTACAATACCTCGGAAGATGTATCTACATTTGTAGCAAGGATAGAATCACTTGTGGCGCAAATAAGACAAGCAAAAGGTGAAATTGCGGAAAACATGATTGTTACAAAAATCATAAGCTCGGTGGGTGAAAAGTTTCGACACTTTGTCTCTGCATGGGATTCTGTACCAGTAGAAAAGCGAAACCTGTCGGAGTTGACAGCCAGACTCATTATAGAAGAGCAAAGAATTACAATGTACCAGAACAATGAAAGCAGTGGTTCTACAGCATTCAAAAGTTATACTAAAACAAGAAAATGCTTTAATTGCGGTAGAGTGGGACATTATAAAAAAGATTGTAAAGCTAAGAAGAACAAAAGTGATAAGACCGAAGATACTCCATTTTGTAAACAGTGTAAAAAACGGGGACATACAAAAGAAAAGTGTTGGTATAACAAGGGCAATAAACAACTAAAAGAAGATGAAAAACAAAACGCATTTGTCATGTCAGTGTATGGACTTGGGGCAAAAAGCTTAAACAGCAAGTGGTATTTGGATAGTGGTGCTTCGGAGCATATGTGCTTTACAATGAACAATTTTACTAACTATAAAAAGTTGTTAGTTCCAAAGGATGTTGTTATTGGAGATGGGACAACCATAAAAGCATTAGGTTATGGTGACATTGACCTTGAGGCATATGATGGTGAAAAATGGATAAATACATTGATAAGCAATGTGTTGTATGTGCCGAGCCTCAAGATAAACTTATTCTCGATGAGTGCTGCTCTAGATAAAGGCTATAAGTTAGAGTCAACAGCTACTGAGTGTCATTTTATCAAAAACAGCAGTGTGTATGCTGTAGCCAAGAGATATGGTAAAATGTACACAATGTTATTCAGACAGCAAAATGCTAGTGCAATGGTTGGAAAAAGTATGTCAGGTTTGAGGGAATGGCATGCTAAATTAGGTCACCAAGATATAAATCAAGTGAAAAGCATCTTAATAAAACATGATATTAAATTAGAAAATAGTGAAGAAGAAACATGTTTGCCATGTTTGAAAGGAAAACAACATAAGTTTCCTTTCCCATCAAGTACTAATAGGGCAACAAAACCAGAGAGGTAATTCATATTGATATTGGAGGTCAAATAGAAGAAACTTCACTAGGAGGAGCAAAGTACTTTCTACTAATCAAGGATGATTATTCTAAATATAGAAAGGTGTATTTCTGAAGAATAAAGGTCAGTCCATAATATTTAAAACAATATTTGAAAGAAGTGCAAGTTAACCCCGGTCATATAGTGAAATACATAAGAAGTGATAATGCAAAGGAATTTATAAGTAATGTTTGGGATCTTCGATGTTGGTAATAAAAGATGGTAAAGTGACTGTATGAATTATTATTGGGTTGAAAGTTAACAAGCGTTACAATCTCTTAAACTACGGCAACGACCGCGCGCTGGGAAGTTTTGGGTGAGAGTCCGGCGCACGCGGCAGTCGATGCGTCGTGGTCCCGCCCAGCCGACCGGTTCCCGGTACCTCGCCTCCCGCGCATGCACGCCCCACACGTTCGTGCGTAGACATGCTCCCCGGGTTGGAGTGTGAACTTCAAAATGCTGGAAGAGGGCAGATATTATTAAAGGCACGCCGTATTGTGCCCTTCTTTGTTTTCAGTTCAGCAACTCGAGTGATGCCGTCTGTGCCTGGGTAAACCTTCACAACGCGGCCCAGAAGCCAGCAGAGAGGTGGAAGTGTTTTATCCTTTACAAGGACAAGGTTCCAACAATGACGTCGCCCGCACTCGATGTCGTCGCCCACTTGTCTTTTGCTGGAGCAGAAATATATATTCATTATGGAATCGTTTCCAAAAATTTGTTTGATGAATTCCACCCTTTGGAAACGTTCCAATCGGCTGATGTTTCCACTTCAGCCACCTGTGGATGCGGAACGACGTGAGTGACCTTCCAATCAAAAAAATGGACGGAGTAAGGCTGTAAAAATCAAGAGATTGGAAGATAGAGGAGTGAGGGGACGGGAATTAAGAATGGCCTCTATTTGGTTTAAGCAAGTCATCATCTCTTCGAACGTGAAATTAGTCAATTTAAGCAGTCGTTTGAGATGATATTTTGTGGATTTAACTGCGGCTTCAGCGACACCGTTGAAGTGAGGGGAATAGGCAGGTACGAATTTAAATTCGATACCTTCCTGGGCAACATCGAAAGCAATATTCGAATCCTGTAAAAAACCACGTAATTGATTGCACGAACCTACAAAGTTAGTGCCGTTATCAGATAATATGCTACGGGGTTTGCCACGGCGCGAAATAAACCTATTTAAGGCGGCTAGGTATGCCTCCTTAGTCAGGTCCGTGACAAGCTCCAGGTGAACGGCCTTTATGGCCAGGCAGACAAAGATACAAATGTATGATTTTATTAATTTACAGCCTCTCCCCTTACGGTCAGCGATAAGTATTGGACCGGCATAGTCGACACTGGAATTAAAAAATGGAAATTCTAAATTGGTGCGTGAAATAGGAAGTTGGCCCATTATGGGTTGTACATTTTGTGCTCGGTACCTAAAGCATACTACACATTTAATTACTGTAAATCTAGCTAAGTTTCTTCCCCTAAAATCCAATAACCTTGGCGTATGCTAGCCAAAAGTAATTGAGGGCCTGCATGAAACATTTTATTGTGAACTGAAATGAACATAATTTTCGTTAAATTGTGTTTACTGCATAAAAGTATTGGGTGTTTAACATCATAATCATATGGCGAGTTGTCTAATCGCCCTCCGACTCGTATAATGCCATCAGAATCTAAGAAAGGGGAAAGGGAGATAAGTCTATTCTTAGGAGGCAAAGGCTTTCCAGACTTTAAAATACAATACTCCTCCTTGAACATTTCATACTGAGCAGTACGTACAACTAATTTGAGGGAATCTTGTAGTTCTTGGTTAGTTAGACAACCTGTTCTTTTACTATTTTTTTATAAATATTGTAAATATATCTTTTTAAGTAAGCTACGATTCTTTGTAAATAGTTGAAATTTGAATATTTTTCAATTAATTTTTGTATAATACTATGATTAGGTAAAATTGGATTTTGATTATTTACTTGATTAACAAAGGTATGAATTAATTCAGGCAGATCATGTTTAGCAACATTACTTGTTTTAGATAATTTTGGCCAAAAACTTTCATCATTAGATAAAAAACTGGGACCTGTCCACCAAAGTTTTGAATCGCTGATACGATCAGCCCTCACCCCTCGAGAAACAAGATCTGCAGGGTTGTCTTTTGTAGGCACATAATTCCAAGTACATCCCATAGTAGTTTCCTGTATCTCGTTTACACGATGTCTTACAAATGGCTTGAGTTGATTAGATGGTGTCAACAACCAACTCAATACTATTGTTGAGTCACACCAAAATCTATATTGGTTTATAGGTAAGGTAAGAGATTCTTTGACCTTTGTACACAATCTCGCCCCCAACAGCGCACCACAGAGCTCCAACCTAGGCATGGTTGTA
>PQWD01008217.1:0-31521 GCA_019425675.1 Leucinodes orbonalis
GTGTAAAACACCTCCAAAAGGACCGAAAAATGGCACAACTTTAATGTTAATAGTTTCAAATGATAATTACATGGAACAAAGAATTGTGTAATGGCATTATCCAGCAAACACGTATTAACGGAGTCATGAGTGATAATGTTATCTGCAGCTACGGTGTGCCCCAGGGAAGTACCCTCGGGCCCACACTTTTCTTAATCTATATCAATGAACTGTGCAAATTAGACATCCCTGGTGCTGACATGTTGATGTTTGCTGACGACACAGCTATAATTTTCCATAGTAAAGACGGTTGGGAAGGTGTTCATGGAATTATTGACATGGGCATATGTAGGGTTACAGCCTGGCTTGAGAACAACCTCCTCTCCCTTAATTCTACTAAAACACATTACCTTTGTTTTAGTAAAACAGCTGTCACCAGCCCCCGAGAAGACTTCACTGTAAAAATTCATACCTTTCCTTGTAATACATCAGTAGTGAGCAAGGATATTGCGTGTGAATGCTCTGTTCTTGCTCGGGCTGACTCTACAAAGTATTTGGGAGTGATTATTGATGATAGGCTTAAATGGGACTCACATATTGCATTGGTTTCTAAAAGGATTCGAAAGTTGCTGTATGCTTTTAAAAACTTGCGCCTAGTAGCAGGCAAGAAGCTACTCATTCAAACATATAAATCCTTATGTGAGTCACTTATCACTTATTGTATCTGTGTCTGGGGTGGTGCTGCCATAACGTACCTTATTCATCTGGAGAGAGCTCAAAGGGCAGTGATCAAGGTCTTGCTGTTTCTTCCTATATTGCATCCTACTGTTATGGTTTATGATAAGGCCAAAGTACTATCGGTCCGTAAGCTTTTTGTCTACCAAAGCCTTCGAAGGTATCATAGGCATACAATCCCAACTTTACCACAGAATAATAGGCGACGTTTTCGTTGTCCGCTACCACAAAACTCTAGTCCATTTTCACGAAAATTCTATAACTATCTTGCACCAAAGCTTTACACACGAGTAAATGATAAATTGGGTTACTTAATTGCACCCACCATGAATTAAAAAAAGTACTTTACACCTTCTTGCTTTCAACCTGCAGCGATACAATTGAATCCTATCTAAAGCCGATCTGTTAATTGCATAACGCACAACACACACACACACACACACACACACGCAAACACACACACACACAAACTTATACACACATTATACACAAACACAATAATGTAATGTTTTATATTATTTTGTTTCCTCCTTGTTATATATTATGTTACCTATTTTCTCTTCTGTTAGCAACTAGATGCTTAAACCATTGTTACTTAGCATGTGTACAAAACTTTGTATTATTATTTATGATGTACTAATTATATTTGGCTAATCTTTTTGGGAAGACACTGGCTTCCATAACACAGTTTATACTAGTTTGGCAGTCAGGGTTTCATACTTTATTTGTAAAACTGTTTATTGGTGCAATAAATAATAAAAAATTACAAAATGGCACCATAACACAGAACAAATGAGTACAAAATTTTACTATGTGCCTGTCATTGTAATTTACAATCGTTGCTAATGAATATTAGCCATTTTTAATTCCAAATTTGGGCCATGGAAGCTCATCATCAGGATCGATCATGACATTTTAATGTCCCCACCGAGGGGCACAAGCCTACCCGTATATGTATAGCGCCTTAGCCTTTTCCATGCGCGACCGTGCGGATTGGCTGACCTCCACCACATCCTTTAAATCTCTTCGCAGGCCTGCGCAGGTTTCCTCACCATGTTTTCCTTCACCGTAAGAGCGGATAGGATACGTACATATATTTCGAATATAGCATGTGGCAGGATTGAACTGCGTTCTCCAGATCGGAAGGCAGCAGTCCCCACCAATGAGCAACTAACCGCTTTCAAAGTAAAAGTAAGTCAGGGTAATATCAATAGGATACGTAGGTGATATATTCCATGCTTTCTGCACAGACCTTACATATTTATCTGTTACCAATTAATAAATTTTATAAGTCATCAGGCTGGTCAATATTCATACTGAAACTATAGAACAAATAAATGATTATGTAATGTACTTACACAAGAAAAAAAAGTGCTTGTTAGTACAGGTGTTTCTTTTGAAAATACTTCTTTGGTAAATAATATCGCCAATGGATACTCGCCACCCTCTAAAGGAGCTACGAATGCGTTGCCAACCTCAAAACTGCGTTTTTTATAGCTTTTGAAAGCTTTTGAAAATATATTTTATTGACAACAGCATTTCGAAGAAGTCCTAAAAAGTACAGCCATTTTTGGGAATAAATATTTTTTTCGTCCCTGGCTATCGTGTCTTTCTCATAAAAATTTCTATTTCTGACAAAATATGGCTCTCCCACACTTGATAAATGTTTACTAGGTGGTAGACTCGATACTTAGTCGTCTACGCAGGTACCACCGCAGTGCCAGATATCGTCCCGTAAAATACGAGTGCTATGCGCTTTTGTGTTTCGGGATGAGGGCACTGTAGCAAGTGAAATCGGTATGAGAAGCCTAACAACCTTTGTCTCAGGTGACGGGCGCAGGGCGGTGTGGACGGATAATAGTAACTTCTTTTATATTTTTTTATATTACGAAGTAAACAGCACGGTCAGGACGCTCACCTGATGGTCAGAGATACGCCTGACCATCACGAGCAGCATTGAATGTCGCACTACGCCCGTGACTGTATCACTATATAGTCACTGTTATCACTTATCAATACTGCTTTGTCATGGTCAGGCATGTCACTTACCACCAGGTGAGCGAGCAGACCGTTCCTATCACTATATAAAAAAATGATAACAAAAGTTCGAAGTGTACATTTGTTTCTTGTTAATGGTTATTCGTTTGTCACAGGAATCTGGTGAAAGACACGAGACATTGTCGAACAAGGATGCGCTCATGTTCCCGCTGATCGCGTCGTGCGCTCTCTTCGGGCTGTACATCTTCTTCCAATTCTTCTCCAAGGAGTACATCAATTTATTGCTCACCGGCTACTTCTTCTTCCTTGGTGTGCTGGCGCTGAGTCACCTTCTCAGGTAAGAAGTAGAAATAACTAGCTATGCACCGCGGTGTTACCCGCAATTACAGCCTGTAACGGCCCACTGCAGGGCACAGGCCTTCCCGTACAGCACAGCTATGGAGAATTTGGGCGGATTGGTGGGTTTCATCGACTATCAACGGCTCAATGTGCCCTCCGAAGCACATAATCATCGTTTTTTTCAGCCTGCAATGTCGAATCTGTAAAAAAAAGTTACTTTCATTATGCGATATCCAATATTATTCTAACCTAGGACCCCTGGATCGCGAAGCAGTTTTAACTCAGAGGCAAAAATATCTTTATGTGCTCTCATTCAAGTACCGGAAAGCGCAGCGTAGGTAGTCCACCGGCAGGATGGTCGAATGATCTGATTTAGGTCGCCAGAAAGCGCTGGATGCATATTACCTCAGATCGGTACGTGTGAAAAACATTGAAGGAGGCCTATGTCCAGCAGTGGACGTCCAAAGGCTGAAGTGATGATGATGATGCTCTCTTTCTTTTTTTCTTAATCTTATCACTTTTTATATATTATGAAATTATCTGTAAGGTCATATCTTAAATTGTAATGTCTTATGATTTCCTAAAAAAATAATTGATTTCAAAGGTTTTATATCTATGCATGGCAGCGGTGACAAAATACTGACTGACTGCTGGCACGCTTAGTCAACAATATTTAACCCTTTGACCGCCACGTCATTGGCGGTGAAAGGGTCAAATATTAAGGTGCCAGACAATAGATTTTCTCAATTCTCAATAGTTGTGTCTGGATTTCTGGTTAAAAATCTTCTTTTTTTCCAAAACTGCTGGCAAAATTAGTCAACAATATTTAAAAATCTATGATTTTTTCCAAAACTACTGGCAAGCTAATGCAACAAAAAAAAAATCAAGAATCTATGTTTTCCTTACAGCCCCATCATCGCGTTCCTGGTGCCCGTTTCCATTCCGAATGTGCCGTACCACATCCACTTCACCCGCGGCGACGGGAGCGCGCGCACCGATATCGTCAACTACAAGTTTACCTCGTATGACGTCATCTGCCTGCTCATCTCACTCTGCATGGGCGCTTGGTACTGCTGAAGAAGGTAATTTAATGCTATTGTCAAAATTTGTAATGTAAATATTATTTGTAAGTTTTTTGTAAATAAAATAATATGTCGACTAGGCATTTAAGTAACATATACTTGTAAGTCTAAATTAGTGCTATGATTAGGGTCTTATGTGACTTTGAGTGTACTTGATGCATCATTCTGCATAGATACCGCACTTAATCAATAGAAAATATGTATTTTTTAAACTGTATTTTGAAGTAACTATTGGTGAAAATGCGCTTTCCATTTTATAATATTGTGGTAGTTATAAATGCTGTTGCACAAGGATAATTTTTGTCTGTAGAATTTTATAAATACCAAGAATCTTTTCTTAGATGTGAGAGACTGTTGTTTTTAACTTGCAAAGTATGTATGTTTATATGTGCCAGTGGATTCTTGCAAACACTTATTTGTACACGTTTAGTTTGATGACAATGCATGTTTGGCTATATGGTGTCATTCTAAATCCAAAATGGCGGACCATCCAAGATGGCGGTCTTATTGTCTTTTAAATTACTACTTTTTAATCAATCATATTCTGTATATATAAAGGCAGATATTCCGTCTGTGCCTCAAAAACGAACCGCCGAAAAGAATACAGTTTGTAGTCCTTTGTTTAGGTAAATGTACGCTCATTCGAAATATGTGTATGTGTGTTGTCACTGAATTCGGAACACTTTTTTCGATTTTTTGTGAGCATATCACGAATCTGTACTTTTTTACATCATTGTTTTTAATATTTATTTTTATTTATGTGTTAAGGTTACTCATCATCATCAGCTCATTAAACGTCCCCACCGAGGGGCACGAGCCTACCCGTATAGGGTGATTAGGCCTTAGTCGTTCACGCGGGCCCAGTGCGGATTGGACAACTTCACACACAACCTTCGAATCTCTTCGCAGGCGTGCATGAAGGTTTCCTCACGATGTTTTCCTTCACCGTAAGAGCGTCGGATAACGTACATCTATTTTCGAAAATTCGAAAATACATTGGTACGTGTCGGGATTTGAACCTCAGCCCTCCCTCCCGTTAAGGTTACTCGCATGTAGTAATTAATTCCGAACAATTTTAACTAAGGTATTTTATATTTACAGCACTGGATCGCCAACAATCTGTTCGGCATCGCGTTCGCCATAAACGGCGTGGAGTTACTGCACCTAAACAACGTGGTGACCGGCTGCATCCTGCTGTGCGGGCTTTTCTTATACGACATTTTCTGGGTGTTCGGCACAAACGTCATGGTCACCGTTGCTAAGTCCTTCGAGGCGCCTATTAAACGTGAGTGATTTCTTTTAATGTGTTATGTTACCCTATTTCAGGACCAAAAACTCAAATAATTATATATTACCCTACAAAGTGTAATAATAAGTGTGGGAGATTCATGGTTCTTTAATTTATGTTCTTTTCCATACAATTTTTATTTGTGAGAACCTATAAATGGCTACCTGTTGTTATATCTGTATATTATTGTGTTTCGTTGCCTCCTATGAAAAAAATAAATAAATTATCTATACATATAAAAAAATGGAGTGTCCGTAATATTGAAATAACTATTTTAAACTACATGTATATGAAGATTACACCAAAAAACATGTCATTAATTTTTGTCTTTTCTGTTTGTTCCGTGTAATCTTTGAAATGTATGAGTGTGTGTGTGAGAGAGAAAGAGTGTGTGTGTGTGTATGATTATTATCATCAAAACGACAAACTACATACTTTTTATAAAGTAAATTATACCGTTTTTTACGGTACTAGACCTTTAGTGCGCAGTAAAAAACGTAGTTGTTAATGTTAAATTTTCCTCCAACAGTGGTGTTCCCCCAAGACATCCTCGTGAACGGTCTCAGCGCGGACAACTTCGCGATGCTGGGCCTCGGAGATATCGTAGTGCCCGGCATCTTCATAGCGCTCCTGCTCCGTTTCGACAAGAGTCTAAAGCGAGGTGAATTTTGAATCATTGACTTCCATTTGACTTATTATTGTACTCATATTGTGGAATGTTTTTATGGGTACCTAATAGCATATAGAATAATCATATTTTTTTCACAAAATAAATAATTCATAAATAAATTATCAATGCGATGCATTGGGTTATAGGATAATTTATTAAAGCTCGTGTAGTAAGTACTTAATTCCCACACACAAACTGACACATCCCAAGTCATTTATTTCAACTGTTATAAAATGGTGCTGAACCAACAGACACTGTTGTCAAATAAATACAATTATTGTACATCAATTATTCCAAGTAAGTACATAAAAAGGTGATACCGACGGAATGTTATAATTACACGAAATATCATATATACCAATAATGCACACAACTCGTAGTATACAATTATATTGTTATTCCTTCTCTAGCAGTTATCTTTCTTTATTCCTCTGGCATTATTTTACCAATTGTGGATTGTGACAGTTTGAAAATTATTATTTATTAGGTAAAATGTATTATTGATTAATTTGCGATTTGCAAGGATGTACTTTGAATCACGAGTAGGTTCTTATTTTATTAAATGCCAATGTTCTCGATTCCACCCTGTATAAGCAAGTGAAAAATTTATATGAGAGCATGCCTCTCATATATTTTTTTTCCCCTTTTCCATCTGCAATCAGCCTCACAGCTTTAATCCGATTTTATGTAAGTAGTATGTTCACATTTTAGAGTAGACATCCTGTGATGTGCATCTCTTATATTACTTATTTTAGGGTTCAGATTGAGGCTAGTCGCCTTCTTTTCAACTGAAATGTGTTGTCTTCCATATTCATTAGTTCTATTGCCAGATCTCATATAAATAAAAATAAATTATTTGTCTCCAGGTTCCGAGTTCTACTTCCGCGCGACGTTCGTGGCGTACGTGGCGGGGTTGGTGGCCACCATTCTGGTGATGCACATGTTCAAGCACGCCCAGCCGGCGTTGCTGTACTTGGTGCCGGCGTGTCTGGCCACTCCGCTGTCTTTGGCGCTGCTGAGGGGCGATATTAACGCGTTGTTCAAGTCAGTCCACACTTATAATACATTAAATTAAAGTTTTATTTTATAATAGTAATTGATAAAAATTACCAATTATCATTTTATCATCACCAGCCTATTACAATGCCTTCCTAACGAAGAGTGGAATATGTCGGGTTTTTGGGCTAATCAGGAAAATGTGGCCTTCATTTTCGATTTATACGTCTTATTTCAGTATCTTAACAATATTCGGTGAACTGAAGGGCTTTTATCAAANCGCCCCCCATAGTTTCAGCGGCGTCTAGGGTTCAGACAAAGCCTAGGCACTAAAGCAAACGCTAGACGTCTATAGTGCTTAATTACTGAAAGTCTGCTTGGCGTACGCAATTTCTTATCTTTCTTAAGCTGGTTGCTCATGAAAGCATGACGACACAAATCGTCAGTGTTTGTATAGTCTTAAAGATAAATAGACATGAATACGTTTTAATAACTTCCTTTTATTTGAGATCTAGTCTTCGGTTGGAGCGGCTTAGTTCCAGTGGCGTGCACAGAGATTAAGAGTAGGGTATATAAAGTGAGTGACACTGATCGCAAAAAAAAAACCTAATTTACGTTTTTGTTAAATTGAGTGCTGTTGATGACAGCAGATCGCCTATGGTTTCAAAACTGTAGAGGAAAATAGGCGAATAAATTGTGTTGGCGATTTTCCGGGTTGTCTGGACGCACAGGGTATGCACTGCTTATTTGCATATATGGAGTGCACGCCACTGCCTGGTACAACATTTTTTTGTATTGTACGGAGTACAATACAAAAAAATGTTTTTTATAAGTGAATGGGATGGTCAGTGCACTCACATGGTAGTAAGTGATACGCCTTACCATGACAGAACAGTGTTGACGGGAATTAATAACAGTAAGTAGTTATTATTTTCTGTCAAATCTGCCAAACGCCTGTCACTAGAGACGACAGATATTATGTCTTTTATACCCGGTAATTTCTAAATGTGCATGAGCCTATATGTTTATACTGATCTTGATTTATTGTATGAATAAAATGGTTTATATTATAAATGAAAGGCCTTAGTCGTCCACGCGGGCCCAGTGCGGATTGGCCGACTTCACGCACAACCTTTGAATCTCTTCGCAGGCGTGCGCAGGTTCCCTCACGATGCCACCGTAAGCGCGTCAGATAAACGTAGATATAATTTCGAAGGTTCGAAAAGACATTGGTACGTAGGATTTGCACCTGAGCCCTCCAGATTGTAAGGCAAGAGTCCCCACCATTGAGCCATCGACGCTCAAAATGTTGTCTATACCTTCTACGATTATGTTTGGTAACACGAAGGCTTGCTTGTGGTAACGACGTGCGGTGTCTACGCCTTAATTGCAAGACTTACTTCGTTGTCCAATGTTGACGACTTTTGAACGAAAATTACACTGGAAATATACAAAATTTAATATCTTTTCATATCATATAAAACCGGATTTGAATAAACAATAAACTAACTCGATGCACAATCACGAAGTAATACTAACCAAAAAATTCCGAGCCTCTTAACACATACGTTAGCTTATTGTGATATTATCACATACCAAACCAAAATTAGCAAAATCACCTGGGTTCTTAGTACAGCCAAAGTTAAAATACATTTATTCAAATTGGGCTTACAATAAGCTCCTATCAACGTCAAAAATACACTAAAATCATTAAAATTGCCAAAGTAAAGCAAAAAATAATTTTGACACTTGAAAAGTTTTGAGCTGTTGAGAAAAAAGCACTCAAGAAAACTCAACAGTACAGCCTTTCTTCAAACAATGATTTCACGTATAAATATTTTAAACACTGAAATAGCTGAGTTAAACTGCTCAGACCATGGGTAGTAGGTAGTGGTTAAGACCTAATAATCAGCATTGACCATTCATAGTGGGTTATGGCTTACTCTCCCTATAGTTATCCTGGTGCATATACGTCGCTTCTCATGCATCGTGGGATTTTTTTCATTCCCTCTCTTCTATGATATAAGTATCTAGAGGGAAAACATATATTACAAATGATAGCATTTTTTGGTAGTTTCATTACATAATTTACATCAAATAAATGGTTAGAATGACATAAACAAACACCAAATGGAGAAACGCAACGGAACATGGAAGAAAAACACGTAACAACACACTCGAAACGCGTCGGAGTGTTTGAGCGTCGCTCGGGCGCGCGTGTCGGTACATAGCGAGGCGTCGCGCGGGCTGCGGGCAAATCATGAAGGACAGCGATTTTCAGATTTTCATAATCCCTTTTATTTATTATATTATAAGTGTACGGGACTGTCGGCTCGCTCGCCTGATCATGACAGAAAATTAATGACAGTAGGTAGAACTACATATGTTATTTTTATTAAATTGATTTGGTCCGGTGGGCGTCTTACGCAACACTTTAATTTACAAGCGTAGTACCTACCAACTCTATACACAGGAACACCTAGTTAAGTCATTACTTTCCAGTGACACTGCCCTGCGCCCTCGGAACAATAACTTATTGTTCCGAGCCTGCGCCTGTCACCCGAGAAGACAGATGTTAGATCTCTTATACCCGGTAATTTTAATAGGTACAATGCCCTCATCTCGAAACAGTAAAGTGCAATGCACTATTTCACGGGACGATATCTGGCACTGCGGTAAGTACCTATCTAAACGACTCAGTATCGAGTCTACCACCTAGTAACTATTAAACCATTTGAATGCCACGTTTAGCTGTCTGATATTAACTATTAATATTGGGTAAGTTAGATTAATACGTCTGACATCCATGCAGATGGCTGCATTATTATAGGTTATTGTGCATACATATTGTATGGACAATAACCCTCAAAATGGGACATTAAAATAAAATTGGCAAACATCTCTTGACTTGTACCTTCGTCCAAAACTTGGCTAGACTATATGAGTGGAGTGCATGAACTATTCAGTATCCTTGACATGCAGCTAATGTATTTTTTGCATATCTATGTGTATATCAGTAGCTTTTTTGTTGTCACTCCTCCCGTTGAGTGACATTTCAAAAGAGCTCTTCCTACGTAGCAAATGAAGGATTTTGAAAAAGGTGTGTGTGATTTTTAAGTGAGCTCTCTTCACACAGCGAATGTGATACTCAGACTGTGAAAATACAATCCAAAGACAAATGCAAGAGTACTTAGTTGGTGTTTCCAAATTACGAATAAAATTTGCAATTTGTTCTTTTTCTAGGTAAAATCTAGATAAATCTTTTTTTCTCAATACTGAGGAAAATTACAATGTTATTCATTCATCTTACCGTAAATAAGAAATTTCATGTTATATATTTTATTTTTTTACTAAAATTTATATGTATTAAAATGGTTTATACTTATTGGTGTTTGTAAAAGTAATCGAGGCAATTGACTCAAATAAAATTAGTGAAGTCGTGCGTTTTTGTTTCTGTTTGATATTTAAGTGTTTCCTAATTGATTAACAAATGATTTTAATGTTTAATTTTTACATCTCGGAACTAATGCAAAGCTGAATTTACTTCCACAACTACATCAAAGAAATAAATAAAAATAGCTTTTTCAAACTATCGCAACTTACTGCTTCATATGCTTTTTTATTATATAGATTTGGTCCGGTATTACGCAACACTTTAATTTACAAGCGTAGGTAGGTACTCTATACACAGGAACACCTAGAATTTGAAATGAAAATACAGAAAATGATACGCAGTTATTTAGTTCAACTGTTTTAGTTAACAACGGCAGCAACAAAACTTTTATTAAAGGAGCAAAAAAAATGACACTTAAAAATGGCGCCGTGCCACTATTTGACGTATAACTTTTAAAAACAAACACAAGCAAACGTTTTAGCGACATACAGCCAAATATAAAGCATGCAGGTAAAGTATTTTAATAACGCACAGGGGCGAGCGGATCGGCCTTGGAAGAATATTTTAAATTTGAATTTATGCTTGGATTTCTGTCACGTCGCGTTCCGTAATGAGATTTCATGGAGACACGCGTGGCGCGTAAAATGATGGCAAATAGGAAGTTAGCGTGTTTGTGGGTTCTTATGTGAGAATTTTTTCTTCTTAAAAAGGATAAGAAAAGCATTGTAAGACTGAGATAGTTCCGTAAATCTAGATATAATTTTGCAACTTTTTTCCCTTTTTGGAAGTTTAATGGAACACTACAATAATAGAATAATTTCTGCCTGCTCCTTCATCTTTTTTAAATGTTATAATGTGATAGGGACGGTCAGGTCACTCAGATAGTAACACGCTATATAGGGATAGTTAGTAACACGCCTGCCCATGACAAAGCAGTACTGAAGAAAAACCTCGAAACACAAAAGTGCATATAATAACTTCACACTCGTATTTCACGTGACGATATCTGGTACTGGAGTGGTACCTACCTAGAGGACTCAGTACCGAGTCTACCACATAATGAAACTTGTAACATGAACCTATAGACCAATCAAACAACCAGCCTCTAACATGCCATTGTAGAGCACAAGCCTTGCTATTCAGCATTGCTTTAGAAAAAAGTGGTGGTTTACAAACAACCTACTAGTACCTAGATAAATTAATGAACTTTATCCATAGCACGAGACTCAAGCTAATACTTTTCGGTTACCCATCCCATTTTCGACCTTTGCGCGTTTGATTTACGAGTTGGTCGCTCTCGAGGCCTGCCGATCGTCTTACGTGTTCCCAATACTTAACTAGGCCACCAAATGCAGTTAGCATTTTCACCCCGCTTCGTGCGACTAACGAATCGCAAAGTGTATAGAGCCATCGCGATCAATGGAAGACAATCAAATCACACGGACCGCCGCATCCCGAAGAGCTGGTCGCCCTTTTGTTCAATTTGTTATTGAACTTAACTGATGTAATGTAAGTACGAAAGTTAATGTCACAACGCGAATCTCTCTTCAACCTATCGCAGTACACTGCTGGACATAATTCTCTCACTATCTGCGCCAGATATGCCGGTCCTCTGCCAGCGTCCTCTCCATGTCATTGGTCCCTCGGTCCGAGCGTCCTACGCTACGCTTACCAAGACGCGGTCTCCAATTCAGAACTTGTCTGCTCCAAAGGCCATCGGTTCTGCGACATACGTGACCGGACCACTGTCACTTTAACTTTTACACTAACACCTTAACCCTTTAACCGCCGCAGTCATATAAATACAACAGACAGATTTTCTGTTGTATCTAGAAATCCAACGTTGATGTTAACCGAATACTCTGTTCTTCTGGTCAAAATCCTGGCCTATGATTCTCTTTTCGAGAATTAAAGCCATACAAAAATAAAAAATATTTTCTTACATAACAACAGTATTTTCGAGCCTTTGCAGTTTAACTTCAAACTCATAACAACGGCTTCTGGAATAAATAAACTTCTGCATATCGACTATAAGAGCACTTTAGCATATCCGAGCGCTCGACGTAGTGTTGCCAGTTTTAAGTTTAGAAAAATGAGGACATTTTATTTTATGTCGGACAAGTGCGGTGTAGGTTGGGCATCCGATGGCAATAGGAAATAACTGTATTAACGAAATAGTATAACAAAATAATCTAAAACAAAATCACCTGGATAATTTAAGACATAAATCACCTTAGAGATTTGACGTCACCAAACATTGGAACTAAATCACACGGCTTGGGTGAATCAACTGTAAGAAATGTATCATTTAAGGTGTACTTGCTTCTATCTTTTTTATAGAAAATAGCTTAGGTGTACATCGGCGGCGGTGATATTCACAACTTTAAAGCGCCGAAACCGACCGTGCGCCTACTCATCCGGCTGACTGAAAACCTGCGTCAGGGTCCGCCCGTAGGGGGGCTTATGCTATGTGAGTCCGTTTAGTCTAGACGTCGTAGCAAGCCACACATCTGTTGTGATAATAAAGTAAATCAAATAGTAAAATTGCGTTTATTCATAATTTAATAATTATCATGTTATTAACTTGTCATTTGCGATATATATAAATTGAATTAATGTTTTCTTTTTATTTTGCTTAAAAAAGACACTATTTTATACTCTTAGACCATATTTATCATGTGACACGTGTACCCTTACTCTTATACCGAGATGATTTTAACTTCAAATGTCGACTTCAACTTTCTCACTTTATCCAATATCCAGAGGCGGATTATCCTTAGTCAAACTAGGGGTGCGCTGACGGAATTTCATTTGTAGGGATATTATTATTTTGTGTTCCCATACAAAATAGGACCAATTTTAACACATTTTTGATGCTTGCGACGGAGTCCCGTTCATATTTTTTTAACGTTCATACATGAAAAAATGTCCTGCATAATTTGGACTTTCTGGATGCACTATCCGTAAGAAGGCGCGCGCGTTTGTCTTTTATTTAAAACAAAAGCAATGGAATTTATCAAAGCAGCTCCAGAACTTTGATATTCGAACGCTGAGATGTTATGGGGGTTGAGTTGAAATAAACACACTATCTGGATGCTTGAGAAATCCAATAAAAAGCACCATGTATTATATAACGGGAACACCGAGATAAAAACTACAAACGATAATATACCTTAAACGCCTTTAACTGACGAGCACAATAAGTATTATTATCCGCTGATACTAATCAACGGATAAAAATACTTATTATCCGTTGATTAGTATCTGTAATATTACAGGCTAATGCTTAGTTTGGGGCTAGATGACGCTGTGTATATGTCAGTGGATATATATTGGCGAAAATTTGTATGTTTCTTCTTCACGTCTAGTAGTAGTTTTACCGGTTCACGGATAGTATTCGTTATTACCCACCAATCCGCATATACCCCCATAACCATGATGTATATCCAACCTGTCCCTACAGTGGGCCGTAATAGGCCGAGGATGATCCAGCAATTTCACTATCGCTCTCTCCCGTCGGGAACAAAAACAAAAATTACAAGAGAAAAGAAAAACATAATTTTCATTTTTAACTATCATGCCACGACTTTTTAAAAAGTATGGTTACGGTTGTGTATCGATTTTATATCTTCTGTTTTCATAATAAAACACATCATCAGCTCATTAAACGTCCCTACCGAGGGCCACGAGCCTCCCCGTAAAGGGTGTTTAGGTCATAGTCGTCCACGCGGGCCCAGTGCGGGTTGGCCGACTTCACTCACAACCTTTGAATTTCTTCGCAGGCATGTGCTGGGTTCCTCTTGATTTTTTCCTTCACCTTAAGAGCGTCGGATAACGTACAAATAATTTAGAAAATTCGAAATCACATTGGTACGTGACGGGATTTAAACCTGCGGATCGGAAGGCGACAGTCCACACCATTGAGCCACCGACGCTCTTAGGAGCTCTTGCATTTTAGAAGTTTTTCGCTGTAATGCTACGATTTGTTAGCCATTTTTTTCCACCCCGATCGATTGGGAGATACATGCTCTACAGATCCAGCGTGCATAGGCTAATTTATGTGTCCGGTGATTGATCGTTAAGTTTGAAATGGGTCGCACTGAAAAGATCTATTGCATTCGAGCGTTTCCATTCGGGATTGCCATTTTCTTTTTCCGTAATAGTACAGAGAGATTTACGGTTGTATAGTTATCATTTCCCACGGCTTCGCTCGCGTAAAGAAGTATTATTATTCATCCCCTATTTTTCATATTAGGGGTGGATTTTATCAAAATCCTTAAAGGATGCCTACATCATATTATCTTTATGCATGCAAAGTCTCAGCTCGATCGGTTTAAATTTGACACAGTTGCATGCAAATGTTCATACCCTATTTTATCTCCTTGGGATAAGAATTAAATAATAATACTAATAAATACTAATTCCAAGCTTCCGGTAACTTCACTCACTCTACGAAACCAATTTTAGGTCGGTACTTACTCATAATGCAGCAGTTTAATCATAAACCATCATCATCAGCTCATTAAATGTCCCCACCGTGGGGCACCACCCTTTCCGTAGATGATGTTTAGACTGTAGTCGTCCACACCTTGAATCTCTTCGCAGGCGTGCGCAGGTTTCCCCACGATGCTTTCCTTCACCGTTAGAGCGTCTTATATAATTTTGAAAATTCGAAAAGACATTGGTACATGGCGGGTTTTTAACCTACACCCCCAGATGAAAAGGCAACAGTCCACACTAATGAGCCACCGACGCTCTTAAATACATATTCATAAAACATCCTGAATTCCTTCCTACCCTCTTCAAATCGTTCCCTTTGTTAAAATGTTGCCTCTATTTAGTAAACAATGTGTTTGCATAGATCCTATTATTACTCAGTCATTAAACAAGAGGTCGAACATTTTACAATTGAAAGGGAACCCAAGCCTAATTGGAGCGATATTGTTTACTATTGTCCCAAAATGGCCGACCGGTTGAGACGTGAGAATTTTCTTGTAGCTAAACGTCTATTTATATTTAATACAAGAATATAGCTGTTTCATCATCATCATCATCAGCTCATTAAACGTCCCCACCGAGGGGCACGAGCCTACCCGTATACGGTGATTAGGCCTTAGTCGTCCACGCGGGCCCAGTGCGGATTTATTTATGTTTTCCTTCAACGTAAGAGCGTCGGATAACGTACATATATTTTCGAAAATTCGAAAACACATACGTGTCGGGATTTGAACCTCAGCCCTACCGGTAGGAAGGTGACAGTCCACACCATTGAGCCACCGACGCTCCACATATAGCTGTTTATTAAAAATAAAAAATACAATTATGTAAACTTTATAAACTAGTTGTGTCCCGTGGTTTTACATGCTTGTGTAAATCCAGGGTGTAAGCCAAAAATTTTATTTAAATCGCTACAACCGTTTGGACACTCACAAACTTACCCGTTCGGGGACGCCCTTAGGCTCGTTGTGTAAATATTAAGGCTGAGAGCCATCTGCGCTCGCCACTTGCCCGGTGAAGCTGTAAAGGCCATCTGCGGCCAACAGCAGTAGTCAGTTCGAAAAAAAAAACTCACAAACTTTTAACTTTACAATATTAGTGTGATACACAAATTGTACCCTAATACCATATCTAACTTTAAGAAGGAATAGCGTTTTGACCCTACGTCACCGATACCCATCAAATATATAATATACAAATTCAAAAAACCCCTACACTATATGTCCGGACTTAGTCAATAAAACTAATAGGTAAATGCTAAAACCCACGTGTAAATTATCCAGACCCAGCAGACACGTTTATGCACACACAAATGTATGTACATACGCACGGGGATCGAATCCAGAACCTTTGGCGTGTAGTAATTGACTTCTGAGCCGCTACAACAAATCTGTAGCCAATATTTTTGATAATTGAACACTACATAGAAAAAGAATAGCACTTAATTGATTTTTAATACTCTAATCTAACCTACCTACTTAATCATTCCGAAACATATGCTAAGTTACCAGGCCCACCCTGCAACACCCTAAGCTGCGTTTCGAGTCCCACTCTGGGACACCCTTAGGCTCGTAGTAACAATAAACTTTTTTAGGCTAAAAGCCATCTGCGCTCGCCTGTTATCCGATGATGCTGTAAAGACCATCTGCGGCCAACAGCAAAACGTCAACCCGAAAAAGAAATACTTACTAGCTACAAAACCGTAGAGTTTATACAAATCTATAATAAATACTTTGAAAAATGAAGCTCTATTTCAATGAATAGGTAATATCATTATTCATTGTTACTAGTTCTGTAAATGGACCCTTTTACGACTGACTTGAAGCCTCATGGGAAATGCATTACTTACTTGGAGATTGAACTACAAGGACAAAATAGGGCATAGTGCAAACAATGTAATTTTCGTATTTATAAACCTCTACTTATCTTTTTTATCATAATAGTTTATATTTCTTACTTTATAGATCAAAATAATTACTAAATTCATTTGGCAACAAAATTATATTGACATAGAACGCCCCGATGGATGAGGTCTTGCGAAAGGTCGCTCGCTAGTAGAGGCTGGATAAAGAAAGCTGCCGGATAATATAAAACAATAGATTAATAATTATAATAAATTTATATTTATATATCCTCATTATCCTATAATATTACTGCTTATACTATCACACTTTTCCAATTTTCGGAATTATATGTTCGTTTATCCGATGCTCTTACGGTGAAGGAATCCTGCGCCCACGAAGAAATTCAAAGGTTGTGCATGAAGCCGGCCAAACGTCTCTGGGCCCGCGTGGCCCACTAAGGCCTATACACCCTTTACGGGTAGGCTCGTGCCCCTCTGTAGGGACGTATATTGGCTGATCATGCTGATACTATCACAGATATGTATAATATTGACATGCCTTAATGAATCCTCTGTCCCATATCGTTTACCAAGAAATAAAATTAAGAAAATATTTTCAGCACCAGCTTTCAGAACCAATCTTGGTCTGCAGTCACCTTTGAGTAGAATCCGAAATAATTACAACTTGCTCTGTGGCAAAATACAGGACTTGGACATATTTAATGACTCATTTTTAAAATTTAAAGGGAAGATCATGCACTTTAAGAAGTCAGAGGCTACATAATGGTTTACTTTGAATGGAATTTCACTATAATATAATAACTTGTAATTACAAGTTGTTAGTTATATGTTCGTTTATGTTATGTTTGTGTTACTAGTTAGTTATAGTACAAAAGTAATAATAATATATTGATTAAGCTGAACTTACCTATAATAGATACATGTATCAGAATTTTGAAATGTAACACTGTAATATTATATGTGTATGCATGTATTGTTGGTGAGTCTAAATAAATAAATGAAATAAATGCATTTATAAGCATAAATAAAGAGTCTTTTATAGTTGAGAGGAAATATTACCTGTTCACAGCTGATATTATGCCAATAAAAGGTTGGTAATGGTAACAAATCAAACAATTTTAGATTATACAGTATTTTCTATTCTTACAATAAATTACTCACATTGCAATAAATAAACTCCTATATTACGGCCCACAATTTTTCATACATAAAGACATAACTGGACTTCACACAATATTCATTCATCATCATCAGGGAGCGTTCAAGTATTGCATAAAGCAATTTTTGATGATTACAAAATTGCGTCCGTTTGTAATCGAATCAGATTATATAAAAATGTCTATAGAAAATAAGTATTATAGAAACATTATAGGCTGTGTTATTTCAGTAGCTTTTGGCTATAGTCTTTGTAAGGATTTTTTAAGTCATGTCTTTGTTGTTGTCTAATCACATAAATTAATGCTAGTCATAAATAATTTAAAGTTACTAGTATATATGACCATACATTACCTATAGGTACATCAATTGATATCATTAATTGAAATGAACCATTTAATATTGAATTAAAGTCATCCTCAGTTAGTGTTGCGATTCATAGTGAATTGATAGTCTGTCGACAGGCGATAAATAGTAAGAAAAATATAAGTAGAAATATCAATCAAATCAACTAAAGTGATAGGATTGATACAATGTGCCTTGTGAACAACAAGATTACATAAAAATGTCAATGAACTGATAAATAAAATAATTAAGATCGCCTGCATGGACTAATTTTGACAGAACTTAACCTTTTAACCACCAGGATTCAAACACAATTAGAAAATCTATTCTATATTGTTGGATATATCTGTCAGCGGCAGTTAAAGGGTTAAACATTACCAGATAGCTAACATAATAAGGAGTAACTTATGCCACTTTAATTATATCGAGACGGACAAACTCTCTGAGAGCTAGCTCTTAATTGAATACAGTTTTACTATGTTTGATATTTAACTTTCTCTGCTTAGAGAAAATTTTAAAACTTGTTTTCCGACATTAGGAATTTCCCTTTTTTGGTATACTTTTATAAATAATACTTAATTTATCTCATTAAGCATTCAGTTCCAGTCCTTTAATTGTAGTTTAACTGTAGTCTGTCTCGCAGCCTTAGAAGTCTCTTGTACATTAATAACTTGTTGGTGGGAAATACCTTCTTTGAATCATTTTCCTAAAACAAAAATGTATAATGGTCAACATTTTGCATCTTAAATAAAGAAAATGAATCCCTATACCACTTGATTGTGCCCAATGTGAATAAGCCAGCTGAAGTGGCAGTTGGTTAGACACATTTGTATCTTAACCCATAACCGTTGGGGTAAGCTTTTTCTAAAGTGGAGACCTCATCTTGGAAAGCATAGCTTGTTTAACTGAAGAACGGTGCACCGATTTGGATGAAAATTAGTGGGGAAGAATCTTATAACCACGAGTCATATATGGGACATTTTTATCCCAGTCCTGCCGGATGTGACTAATTCGGTTAAATCAAATCCAAAATTTGCTCAGTTTTGCTCAGTTACAGATACCTCCGTAAATTTTCAGGGAAAACTGAAAACCGACCTAAATACCTGGTTAGTTACAAACTTTGCTTAGAACCAAAATTATTAAAATCTCACAAACACCTGTCACATGGACATACTGCCCCGTCATTACATGTCCCCATCCTACCCTTTCCACCAGCAAAATTTTGCAAGATGTCTTATGTTACACTTGTCAAGGTGTATTGCCAACTAAATAAAGTTAATACAAAACTTACATGAGGAAAGAAATCAATCTCTATTAGATAAATTTCTAAGAATGTCGAAGCCACAATAACTGGACCAGTATTCCTTTCGCAAACATCCAACTGTACCGCAAACTTTTCTTCAGGAAGCACAGTCAAATTCTCGAATATCGGCTTGGTGGCACGCTTCTGACTAGCTAAACGGTACAGCAGAATCTCTCCAGTCCTTGTACCAATCAATACTATTTCACCATAGAAAAATAGCGCTGTGATCGGTGGAAAGTCCAAGTACAAATGCTTGTATTTGTCAGTTTCAATTTTAAACAAATTACGTGAATAACATACATAATTTCTATCGTTAATTCCACGCACATATTTAATATGTTTTATCCATTCCGGAGGGCAATTTATTTGCTTCACCTTGACACTTCTATCTTTGTATATATTAACAATTTTGCCGCATTCAGTGAATATATAAATAACACCATTGTCATGTTGAATATCCTTAATTTCATATTCACATTGATGAATCAGTTTTATTGTAAAATTATTTAAAGTCAGATCACACTTGAAAATGTCTCTGTTACTATAAAAGTACAAGGTATCCCCAGCAAGAACAAAATTATCTACTTCATAAAAAGCTTCAGACATATGTTCTTCATCATCAACAGATTTTTGTATGAACATGCCAGATCTAAGAAGCAGTATTGTAGCGTAGTCGTTGTTAGCTATTTTCGAACAACTCCTATCAGGACTGATACTGGTATGTATTTCAATGTACTTAGATCATATGTTACTATACCTCTAGTATCTCTCAATGGCAAAATGTTGTAGTTAATTTCGAGAGCGTGATTTTTGTCGTGCAACGAGAAGTTGTAAAACTCCCGTAGATTCATCTCGTATGACGTTACATTAGCCCACATTTTTAAGTTCTTGTAAATGTGATACCAATCACAATCGTTACCAGCCTTCTGCTTAGCTATTTTCGAAGAATATCTAAACTCCCTCCTGCATATTTCTTGCCATAACAAATCGGTGCCGTCGATACATTCTTTCCAGGCTTTACAGACTCGACGGCATCTTCCTAAAGTGACACCATTCGTATGTTTTAGAATTTCCACAAATGTTTCTATAGGTAAGCTTTCAATATCAGTCATTTTGTATTTGAATTCACGTAGTATTACGAAAATATTTCAGTTTATACAGTTTGATTGTTAATATATTGCTTTTTAATAATAAAACTGGGCCATTATTTAGTTTATTTACAATTTTATCTTTTATCACTTGACTGAAAGCTCGTGACTTTGACACTTGTTTTGTGAAGGTTGGCAATATAAAAACGGTACATACGTTCTAAAACGATATTGATCAACGCAAGATATTTATTTTAGGAATAATGATTAGAGTAAGCGTCTATAACTTACTGTAACAACAACACATAAATTTAAGATGATGATCAAGCTCTAAAAAACTTCTTACTACGGCTGACTTATAGAAAGGTGTCCTGCTGATTGATAGACCGACATCATAGGTTCATCATAGGTTCCTATGCCCTATAATATGATAATTTAATTCAAGAACCTAATGCGTTTCCAATATTCCACCCGTATGTTTGTACGTATTGAAGGTGAGACATTAGACTCCAAAATAAACTATCCGTGTTACGTGTGGGGTCCATACATTATGCGGGAGTTGCAATGCCAGTATCTACTGACCATCGCATTAAAATTTACTAGGTAGGTATTTACTAGGTGGTACAGTCAGTACTAAGTCGTCTAGGTAGGTGTCACAGGAGTACCAGATATTGTCCCGTCAAATACCAATATTTTGCAAGTGCATAGAACCGATGGACGATAAGGTAGAAAGGTTCTCGAGTAGCACCCGCGTAACGGAAAACGAAGCGTAGGTCGACCTCGAACCAGATGGACTTATGACCTGGTTAAGGTTGCTGATAGCAGATGGATGTCAACTGCTAGGGATCGGCCCGCGTGGAAATCATTAGGGGAGGCCATCGTTCAGCAGTGGACATATTAGGCAGTAATTATCATGATATTTTGATGATAGTTTTGTTTTTTAATAAAACATGTATCTTATTTAAAATTATTATGTCTTATTAATATACTTATAACTTCTGGGTGGAAAAATAGCGAGTGGAATAAATTTATCTCATATATTAAAAAGGTAAAAAAAAACGATTGATAAAACCCAACAAATATTTAATCACATATCTCCATATTTAACAAATTGGCAAAAATTATTGAACAATTCACATTTTTATTCCTCTAACAATAGATATTGTATTATAATATATAACTGATGATATATTTTTCAATATTTACTTATATAATTCAGGATATATACAAAATAGTTTTGTACTTTTAGCTATTACTATATTTTATATTTTGATAACAGCCCAATCAAATATTGGTTTCGATTATAAAATCAAATTTTAAAGAATTTAACGTAAACAAAATAATTTAAAAATGGTACTGATTGTATAAATTACAAACAAAACTCTTTTAATAAAAATAATCATAAATACATCCCCAAAACATTTCATACAAAATTAAAAACCAATCAAAATCACATGCAATTAAGTACAAAAACGTACAAAAAACATTTCTCAACAAATTAGGAAAGTCTTTAAATGCTAATTATAACAATTATCAATCTTTTGAAATCCTTTAGGAATGACTGGCAGAAAACAATTGGCATATTAAACTTAGTGTTATATGTAAAGAAAAAAAATACTTATACCTAAATATAAGCTATATTAATTGTCTTTAAAATTTCATCTACTATAACAAGAACCTCCCTAGTATCTCCTTAGCAAACTTCATTTACTGCAATCTAATTTAAACTGTATAACAAAGCTGTAAGCTATAAAATTGAGAATTTATGTGACTATTCTAGGCAGGTACATTATCATTTATTTGTTCTACAAAAAATGTTCTATAAATAGCAATGGAAGTTTTAACTATTAACAATAACAGCTTGGAAGGAAAAAGATCATAATTAAAAAACTGAGCCCTAATTTACAGCCAGTAACAAAAATCTTACAATAAATTTAATAAGTTGATAATTGGGTTATCATTGGTTTTCACCTTTATGTCAGTGTGATAAGTTACAAACTCACGCGAGTCCAATTAAAGGATAGTGAAAAAAATATGTAAATTCTTGTTACTGGTGTATAAGTAAAAATTGTCATCATAAATAAAGCCATTTGCAAGAAAACGTTAAATATGTACTCGGCGACGTATTATTAACGTAAACAATAGGAAAAAAAGTATACTTTCAAATGCTATTACAAGATGGTTTTATGCAGATTAAAACGCAATTACTTATTAAAACTTATTTACCTAAAAACAAGCTGTTATTTACTTGTCATATAAAATTGAACCTAATGATTTACCTATAAATAGGTACCATATTTCGATATTTGCTTTTTAAATTGTATTTTTTATCGTTGCCAAAGACAAAATGTAATATAAATGCATAAAAACAACCCACAGACATGATAATATTTTAAATTTAAAACATATAAAAACATGAAGCAAACGCCATAAATTGCAATTAAAGATCAAAATGGTAACCATTAACATTTTGATAATATCACATAAGTAAACAACAAATGCCCAAATTAGTTCTTCATCCACATATGTCCATGAAATAATATACTATACGTTTAAAATTTGGTTGATTTTTATTTTCTTAATTTTTTATAAATAATATATAATGAAATATTGAAATTAAATTATAATTAAAATTCAATAAAATGTCCACGCTATCTAATAAAAGTACATATATAAATCATAAACTAGTTTTGCGGAAGAAGAGCATATGAAATAGAAAAAAATAACCCTTAATTATTAGCCAGTATGATTTTAAATTGTCTATTAACATTTACTCCTATGAAAATAAATAACAATGACACTTATACTATAAAAAATAGGATTGCATATTGCTTATCAACTATTCTTGAGCATATTTGATACGACTAGCATTGTGAAGCTGCCTACAAGGTACAAAGTGGCGGGTATCGATGCCAGTAGCTTATAACGTTCCTCTGTAAACAAAAACACAAAAAAAATGAGCAGAGAAAAAAAAATTTTTTTTTTCAGAACAGATGTAGGCAATATAATTAATTTTAAGTGATTTATGGAACAACGAATTATGAATTTGGAAAAAAAGTCTAATATAATACGTCCATGGTTAAAATATATTTTACTGCAGATGCATAAACTAGTGAAAAAAAAACTACGACGTTAGTTTATGATGTCAATTAAATGAAATGTTTTTCTATTTTTAAACATCAGTATAAGTAACGATGTATTTAGAAAATATTCATATTATTATACCGCAATAAAAGATGAAGTGGAAATGAGACATTTTTAAAGTGGTTACTTGCAGCCGAAATCTTATTTCAATACAAATATGTAAATGTGCCTATTATGTATATTTATATTAATCAATACAACAAGTCAAATCAACTTATCTTAACTTGAAGAGGCATTTCTTTAATTGTTTTCAAGATTTCATATAAAAACTTTAAAAACACGAATAACCGAACTTTACACGTCGACAATAAAACTAAAGGTAATTTAATCTAAAATTATTGACTTTATTATATATCATTTATTTAAAAGACACTTCAAAATACATAAAACTTTAGATACTATATTAAATATTTGGCAAATATCCGAAACAAATTATTTATTAACTATCATATTGCGTTAAATTCAAAATACTTTTAATTAAATTAGCAGGCATGCTGCCTTAAAAGGTTAAAACAAAATAATCGCGAAAAAAAAAGTTAACCAATATTTTTATTCATGCGAGGAATAGAAAAAAATTAAAGACCACATTTAAGGAAGTAATAATGCTTTTATTTTTAAGACGTGTTAAAAACTCTTAATACTATTGTTAGTGTTTTTTTTACATCTAGTAATACGTTTTTACAAACAATAAATAACAAACACTTGACCGACAAAAAGTATAACTACCAATTATGACATAGCCAAATTAAGTCTTTTTTATGCCCTCAACACATATAACGATTCTAGCGTATTCGATTTCTAATATTATTTAAATATTCACATTTATCATATGAAAAATCCGCACTTGGAATCACAAAAAACCATTCACAAATATTTCTTAAATATGTGATACTATGATTATTTAATTAAAAAATATGAAGTAATACCTTTTAAAACATAAACAATACTGACTAAAATTCGATTACATAATACTCGTTTTAAAACTAATCGATGTAAAAGATAATGATATTCCGACTTTTATTGCTAGAAACTCAATGCACTGCAGTTTTCAAGCTGGTAACCCTTCCTAGTTAAAATAATACAGGGCTGCCATCACATAAGCAAATACCAAATCTTGCCAGTAAATACTGTTAACGAATCTTACAGTTCTACTCGAAAAACTTTACAACATAGTTTGCGATAACTTATCGTACAGACTTTTAAATACCGACGGTAACTTATCTAAATTACCGTCAGAGCTTTCATTATGCACCGGCTCCACTACAATCGGATTATCGTCACTATCAAATATTATCTCTGGATCGTTCTCTATTATCTCCTCAATAGACTTCCAGTTCGTGTGCAATTTCTTCTCGACCGGGCAACACTGGCACATGCCGTAATCGCACTCCTTCTTACTCATAAAATAATCCGCGTCATCTAATATCGTCTGTTCGTCTTGGTAATCTATCGGTACGAAAATAGAGAATTTCCTCGCGGAATATTTGAGCAATTCCTCGTAGGCTTTCGAGTTATCGTCTATCGGATGCTCCTGGGAGTTTTTCCTATCGTGTAAACATTTCCTATCATCTACGTCTATCATAGAATCGCTTCTATCTATAACCGAGTTAGTTCTACTATCATTATCAAATGTTTTGTGACCGTTCTCGTCTATATGGTTCTTAAGCCCTCTAACACTTTGGCTATCAATGCTTTGTTGGTTTATCATGCTATTCTTTCGTTTGGCCTGACCTGTCATTGCGAATGATTTTTTAGTTGTCGCCCATCCCAGGGACCGTTGCACCGCCATCTTCCATTTGGTGTATCTCGCGTCGCGATCTGTTAAAAAACATTTTATTGTTAAATAACTATAAAGTTAGACGACTGCGTAATCAGGGAGGCGTGGTGGCAATTTTGCCTAGTTTGGAAAAGACATTAATAATAGAACGTCGATGGCTCAGTGGTGTGGACTGTTGCCCTCCGATCTGGAGAGTGCAAGTTCAAATACCGCCACGAACCGATGTCTTTTCGAAATTATATATACGTTTATCCGACGCTCTTACGGTGAAGGAAAGCATTGTGAGGAAACCGGCAGACGCCTGCGAAGAGATTCAAGGGTATGCGTGAAGTCGTCCAATCCGCACTGGGTCTGCGTGGACGACTAAGGCCTATACACCCACGCACGGGTAGGCTCGTGGCCGTCGGTGGGGACGTTTAATGAGCAGCTGATGATGATGATAATCATAATAAATATCCACTGACATTCACACAGCGCCATCTAGTCCCAAACATAGCAATAGCCTGTAGTAATTTATTTACTTAAAAACGGATAAACATAGTTATATTCTTTTTTTTGTTAACTCATACATATACATATTTAAGTACTTTCTGTGTTGGAACAACTAAATAAATATATTTGGTTTGATTTTAAAAAATATGTATGAAATAATACAAAAACTTACCATCATCCGTGGTTGTGGGTAGATAGGTGTCCGTAGGCATGGCCTGTTGCCGCCACTTGTCGCAACTCCACACGCCTACCGAGCTGCCGGCCACGATGCCCACGCCCAACGCCGACATATCCCACGAGTGGGCTCGCACTGTGGGCATAACAATTTCATCTTCGTTGTAGTTCATTCACCCATCAATGTACATTAAATAAATAAATATCAACAGACACACAGCGACATCTAGTCCGAAAACTAAGCATTTACTCTGTAATGTGTGTACTAAACAACGGATACAATACTTATATACATTTTTTTTTTGGAAATACATACATATTATACATAGAAAACACCCAGACCTAACAAATAGACATGCTCATGCACACAAATGTTACACAAACATACTTATGATTTTTTAAATACACAGAAAACACCCAGACCAATTCGAACAAACATGTTCATGCACACGAATGTTTGTACTGCCCGCGGATCGGACCGGAACCCTTGGTGTAGAAGCCGACGACTCAACCATAAAAAAATAGGTCGCCAAATTTTATCTTCCCTTCACCTATCAATAAATGCGTCTGACCAAAATATTTTTTTTTCTCTATTTTTTTAATATCAAGCTTCTCACTCTTCTTGGCGGTAGATGGCATTAGACTATATTATTAACAAGCGACCCGCCCCGGTTTCACACGGATGCAGTGCTGATACTAAATACACTACAGAAAAATTGTGAACGTTGTATTTAAAAAGATAATTTTGATGAATCTCGTAGGGTCAGCCTGCATTTGCAATGTAAGCGGAAAAAAATATATTATTTACGACATCACATGAGAAATCTGAAAAATAACAGTACTTCTCCACTACATAATGGATGTTATTATACATATGTTATATGTTATTATATATATGTTAGTTAGTTATATTTATGGAGCGTCGGTGGCTCAGTGGTGTGGACTGTCGCCTTCCTACCGGGAGGGCTGAGGTTCAAATCCCGACACGTACCAATGTATTTTCGAATTTTCGAAAATATATGTACGTTATCCGACGCTCTTACGGTGAAGGAAAACATCGTGAGGAAACCTTCATGCACGCCTGCGAAGAGATTCGAAGGTTGTGTGTGAAGTCGTCCAATCCGCACTGGGCCCGCGTGGACGACTAAGGCCTAATCACCCTATACGGGTAGGCTCGTGCCCCTCGGTGGGGACGTTTAATGAGCTGATGATGATATATGTTAGTCAATATAATACAAAATATTGCCACATAGATATTTTTGTTAATAAGTTAGTTAGGTTTAAAAGATTGTTAAATGAGTGAGGTTTATATCTATCAGTTGTATTTAATGTTACAATGATATTGTTGGTGTTATCTTAAATTAAGAGATATACATAATTTCTAAGCGACACTCTGTATTATTTAATAAGTGAAAACTGTTTTGGCTACTGTTTTTGTTAACTGTTTTGTTTAAATGTGCTACAAAATGCTGTTGGTTTTCCAAATAAATAAATAAATATTAACCTTCCTCTTCAAGCACTATCTATTAAAAATAAAAGTATCAAAATCCGTTGCGTAGTTTTCAAGATTTAAGGACAAAAAAAAAGCGACTTTGTTTTATACTATGTAGTGATTTTACTCACAAACTGGTATCCCAATCAGATCCGCCTGCAACTGCATCAGCAAATCGTTCGACGTCATCTTGCCGTCGACGTGCAGTTTCGAAAGCGGCATTCCGCAGTCTTTGTGCATTGCTTCTAATATATCCCTGTTGAAAATATTATTATTATCAATTAGCTGTACAACGCTGTGTTATCTGTACCCCGCTGTGTTATCCTACCCCGCTGTGTTATCTGTACCCCGCTGTGTTATCTGTACCCCGCTGTGTTATCGTACCCCGCTGTGTTATCTGTACCCCGCTGTGTTATCTGTACCCCGCTGTGTTATCTGTACCCCGCTGTGTTATCTGTACCCCGCTGTGTTATCTGTACCCCGCTGTGTTATCTGTACCCCGCTGTGTTATCTACCCCGCTGTAATATCTGTACCCGCTGTGTTATCCGTACCCCGCTTGTTCTGTACCCCGCTGTTTATCTGTACCCCGCTGTGTATCTGTACCCCGCTGTGTTATCTGTACCCGCTGTGTTATCCGTACCCCGCTGTATTATCTGTGTATAAATTAAAATTATGTAATAGGATATTATTATTTCTGTGTATAAATTATAATTATGTAATATCCCTGTAGGAAAATATTAATTAACAACAAGCTGTACCCCGCGTGTTGTTGTAGAGATATTCCCCGCAGTAGAACGTAGCTATGCATTAATTCATGGTGTCAACCAAATGTTATTAACACTTGAAGGCCGGGAATCCAGACACAACAGTGACAATCGTCTGATTTGTGTCATTAGTCACAGTTGTGTCTGCCTTTAGTCGTCATTGCGTGAATGGTTAAATTCACCATGTCAACAATGGCAAACGATCTACGCTCTGGGTTTATTTAGAAAAAAAAAAAATGAGTTTTCCGTGAAAGAACTAAAGTTAGCGACATATCGCAAATCAGCAAGTTGAAGTGGCAGCTGCTTCTCGTATGTCGCAGGACTCGGCCGTGGAGCAGACGAGGTCTAAGTGGAGACCGCGTCTCGGCAAGCGGAGCGTAGGACCCAAGACTGAGGATGACCACTTCGATGTATTTAAGAAAAGCATAGGCCTAGGATATCTGACAAATAACGGGGAGACCAGCAATAAACTTGGTTTAAAATAAATTAAAGAAATGACCAAAACACTACAAGTCATAATTTTAAAAAGCTTTACAGATCATAAAAAAACACAAAGTAAAGATTAGAGAAGCAACAAAGAAAATGTATTATGTAGAAATGGAAGTAAAACATGTAAGAGAGAATCTCTACCTGTTTGAAAGCATACAGCTTCTAAGCTGCCCGTATAATATGATTCTTCGTTGTGAACGCTGTCAGCCGCAAATTATTCTGAGACAAAATTAGAAAACCTATTAATTTACACCTGGTTTTTGTTTGAAACTTTGATAAGGTAAAATTATTCAAAAGAAAAAAAAATTATACTCATTATTATACATTGGTTTAATTAATATTTTACAAGATGATAGTCTAAAGCCCGTATTCTAAAACGCGACCCAATCATTGACTTTGCACAAATAGAGTTAAAAAGGAAGCCGCTATTTATCGTATAATGCCATCCCTTCTAACTCAATTTTAGTAAAACTCAACGTTGAGTTTCGTTCTAGAATACGGGTCGAAGTCAAGGAGCAACGACTTGCAAAAGATCGCTGTGGATTGGATGAGAAAAGCGGTGGACCAGGATTATTCCCGATATAAAAAAAAAGTCAAAAAGACAGTATAGAAAAACCATGTTCGTCTATTGTTTGTAAGTCAGTTGTCAATCTTGAACTAACTGAAACTGGTTATTTTTTTCCATATTTGTGCATATTGTCATCGCGTGTATTTCGTTGTACATACTTTATAATATAATTTTTAAAAATATATGTTTTAATGTGACGCACTCGCTACAGGTACAGACAGGATATCAATGCTGCAACAATATGGTAACTACTGAGCTACTTAAGCTGATTGGCCACTTGATTATAAGTTATTATTTTCCTTTCCTATATATGTACGTTATCCGACGCTCTTACGGTGAAGGAAAACATCGTGAGGAAACCTTCATGCACGCCTGCGAAGAAATCCAAAGGTTGTGCGTGAATCGTCCAATCCGCACTGGCCCGCACGACTAAGGCCTAATCACCCTATACGGGTAGGCTCGTGCCCCTCGGTGGGGACGTTTAATGAGCTTGATGATGATTTACCTTTCTTCTTTATTCTGTGTTCATTGTCTTTCGTTTATCTGTTACGTTTTTATGCCAGTGTGATTTGTGGCTCATAAATGTTTCCCTTCTTTCTTTCTAACCATGCACACAAACTTTCTCATTAATAGGATTTATATTTATACCAAACTCACCCTAGCTCTTTCCTCCAATAAGGCGCGTACAGACCGCTGAACGCTGGCACAAAGTACACATCGCCAGTGGAGAAAACCTGGCCGGCAATGTCCTCCGTGTCTTTAGCGACGTCCTTTATCAACTTGAGGTTGTCGCGGAGAAACTTCATGGCACCACCGGCCACCGCTATAGAACCTGATGATAAGATAAAATAAAATAATTCAAAACAGTATTTTTTTATCTCTATTCAACCTATCGCAGTCCACTGCTGGACATAGGTCTCCCCTATCTCGCAGATAAAACTGCCGTAAAAAGGGAAGACCTATCCTCGACTTTCCTCATCCAGCCTCCACCAGCGACCTTTCGCAAGTGGTCGTCCATCGTACCGGAGGGCGTCCTACACTACGCTTGCCGAGACGCGTCTCCACTGCAAACTCGTCTGCTCCAATGGCCATCGTTCTGCGACATACGTGACCAGCCACTGCCACTCCAACTTGCTGATCCGGCGGCTATGTCGGTAACTTAGTTCTCTGACGGATTAAATCATTTTGATCTTATCCCTAGCAGAGATCCCGAGCATAGCTCGCTCCATTGCGCGTTGAGTGACTTTAACTTGTGACACAGAACAACAAACAAACAAACAGAACAATCAGTGTACATGTCTCAGCTGCGTATTAGCACGGATAGACGCATTGCTTAAAGACTTTTGCCTTTAAGCATTGCGGAATCGTCGACGTGAAGACCTGACGTACTTGCAGAATGTCGTCCAGCCCAACTGAATCCTCCACTAACTAACTTCCCTCTCACAATTGTGCCGGCCAAGTTGGTAGTTTGGCCCAAGTAAACGTTATCTTGCACAACTTCGAGAAGGACGCCATCGACGCATATCGGTTGTGGCGATATGGTCATTGAACATGACTTTCGTCTTGTCCAAATTCATGCTAAGCCCAACTCGTCGGGAGGATTCATTTAGGCTGTTCAGCATCTCAGCATGCTCTTCCGATGACCAAAACGCAGATGAGAAAATAACTCTCCATTGAAGTTGACGCCTCGTTCAGACCAGTCCAGGTCTTGAAGACATCCTCCAATGCGTTTGAAACAGTTTCGGGATATGACATCCCCTGTTCACACCACACACATATTTTATCTCTCTCTTTCTCTCTTCAACCTTTCGCTGTCCACTGCTGACATAGGTCTCCCCTATTTTGCGCCAGTATCCCGTCCTCCGCATTCCTCCACCGATCTTTTGT
>PQWD01008218.1:15198-49154 GCA_019425675.1 Leucinodes orbonalis
ATTCTATTCTATCCATTTTATTCAACAACGCACTTGTCCTATAATTATCCACAAAATAAAATAATATTTTAAAAACCTCTTAAAATAAAATTACTTAGGGAACACATAATTGTATGCAGTGGCGTGCCCAAAAATTATGACCAGGGTATGCAAAGTGAATGATTCGTTTCGCAAAAACAATAATATGGTTCCTTTTTCTCAAAAGATTAGTACGGTTGTGACCAGATTGCCTATCTTTTAAAAGATGTAGGGAAATAAGAAATTATATGAGCCTGATTTTCGTGTTATCGGGGAACACGGGGTATGCACTGCTTTTTGCATATATGGAGAGCACGCCACTGATTGTATGACACTTATCCTAAAATATTATTTTTAATAAAAAACGTTAGCGATATGGGTGTGAATACAGGCTATTGTATTTATTAATAAACATATTATTTTTATTAGCAAACAAATACTGAGCGTAATCAAGTAGGAAAAACCTGCGAACACTCACATGGACAGGACTTAGGAAACATAGCTATTTATAAAAAAATATTTGCGCTCCGATCGTTGACTAATATTCAGTTGTAACTAAACTTTTCTTGGTGTCCTAGCTTTGCTGTTATTGTAAGACAATTGCAAAATTATGTTTTGCAAAAGTGTTGTGTAACTAAGTATGTGATCATACTCCTTCATTGACACGTGTTTAGCTAACGTTTAATGCTTCTCTTGATTCCTTCAAACAATCTCGGCGAGTTCTGCATATTATTTTTCTATGTAAAAATAGTAATCAAGGAGATCCCAACCGGCTGATAAGTGGTATGTACAAAAATGTCTCACAGTACATTTGTAGACTTATATGTATTTGCGTGGGCTACTTAGCACTAAAATACAACAAGTCAAGACAAGAAATATCCCTCATTTAATCAATATCACTCAGTATCCATTATGCAATTAATTAATGCCACTTTTCCCCACAAGTCTTTAGATTCTTGCGTCATGAATTACTACAGAAACCCTGCAAATAAGAAGAGCTATTTAAATGCCGCCTTTCGTAAGTAATGCACTAAGCAGCCAACTTGAATTTACGTAAAGCTTCACCAGGTGGATTTTCGTTTCCAAATACATCCCAGAAATCAGAATACAAAACACATGACCATTTTCAGTGTTTTCAATTTGTACTTTTAGAAACGAAGCCATGGTCTAGTGTTAAAAAAACTACAAGGAGTCTGCAGAGTATATCACGACCTTGAGGCAGTGGAGTAAATAAATGAATTAGTCAGTAGTAGAGTCATAACAAAACATATAATAATAAATAAACTGTCGATTTTAAACTATCTGTAAATAAATTTATTTGAATAAAGTTATGTCACTGCAGATCTCGGGATCTTCCCACAGATCATCTGCTTAATGTACCTTCCAAAGCTATGAATGATGTCATAATTTGTATATGCCGATCAATGACCATACGAGTACATTGCAATAGTTGATTGCTTCAGGCGATCGTAAAGCAAGCACTGTAACCACTTTGCAATTGCGTCTCTAGCTGCTGGAATGTTTAGCGGGAAAATAATACAAAATCTGTTGTTGTATGGCTTAAGTCCCGGCCAAACAATGTTTTAACAATTTACAATTAATAGTATATATATACATTTATTTGTAATCTAATTGTATTAATAATTTAACAACAATTAATTTATAATCTCACAAGATAGGATACTTTGGTAAATCTTTATAGAAGGAAATCTATATTTTTCAACTAAATTTAACATAACAAACAAACACAATAGAATAATACAAATGTAAAAAAATAAATATTGGCCCTGTCTCAGCTTATGTCTGTGCGAGGATATTATATAAAATTAAACAAATAAAAAAGTGAAAGGACAGGCCAGCGCTGTTATTCTGCCCGAGCCTATATATATAAATATATGAAATACAAAAGTAAAATTCCAGTAGCGATATATATTAATAGATAAAGTGTTACATTATGGCATAATTTTAGCAATTTTTCTGTAATTTTATTATGAACAAAGAAAGTAACATACGACTCCCGTTGACCTAAAAAAGATCCCGAATCGCAAACGCAATAAAAAACCAAAAGCCATCAAACGCCGGTCGCGATGTCTGCTAATGAATAATGCAAGTTGCTATTATATCAAGGTTTATACTCATATTTTAATAAATTACCTTTATGAAGATAACAGTTATCTCAAATGTCTTACTATTATATCTATTTAAATTTATAATAACCATATAAAAGATTACAATATTTATATATCTATTNCAAACGCCGGTTCGCGATGTCTGCTAATGAATAATGCAAGTTGCTATTATATCAAGGTTTATACTTCATATTTTAATAAATTACCTTTATGAAGATAACAAAGTTAGTCTCACAATGTCTTACTATATATCTATTTTATTATTATTTAATTATAATAACCATATAAAAGATTGTTACAATATTTATATATCTATTTTATTATTATTTATTTATAATAACCATATAAAAGATTGTTACAATATTTCTTATCAAATCCCGTACAAAAACTAAGGTTTGTAGTGACGTGATTTTGGAAACTAACTCTCAATAATATTAAACTAAAATAACATTATATTTAAACTAAGTTTACTATGTAAATAGTATCATTTTCTATAAAAACTATTGACCTTCATTTAGTACCTATATACACTTTTTTGTTAAAAAATGGACATAAATATAGTACTGTAAGTACTCATAGTGCCACTCTAAGTACTTTTATTACATCACATTTTTGTCTTGTTTGTCGTTCACTAAGCAAGCGTGTTGCATCAACGTACATTTAATAAAAGCTTAGAAGTAATCGAATCACCGCGCTATTTGCAGCGGAAGCGTCTTCTAACGTATTTACCCAGGGTATAATGAAAAAATAACGCCTACGCCAATATTTCAATACAATGCAGATAAAATACTTGTAATTACAGTTTAATCTTCAAAATTCAGGGCATACGCGTCCCATGTTTCAGTAAAATGAATGAATGATATATTTTTAAATAATGTAGGTTGAATTTCATCCTATATCATAACTACCAACAATAAGGCCAACAATAAGGCTAAGGCTTTATATAATATAATAGGTGTTTTTTTTTATTTCATGAGTATGCCGACATCTTCACCTGATTGTGTGAGTATGGGTCGCGCACACATGGACTCGGTTTTGAAGCAACGAATGGTTACGCTCTTTTAACAAGGGAGAAGGAAAAATAAATTTAGGGTGATTTTGGGACTCCGTCATCCAAGTTTTTATCAGATGCCAGTTTTGTACTAAGCCATGTTATCCATTATATATGTATGGCCATTCGTGCAGATGCATCGCTTTCCCTCACTAAAACTACTTCCAATACTTTATTTATACTGTAACCTGAGACGCCGTTGAAATGTATGTGTTGTCAGGTCAAAAGAGCCACTTTCAATGTGTTTAACAAATACTCGTACGAGGGCTGTTAAGGTTAGGACCTCCGGAACATAGAGGTTAAAAAGCATCGCAAGTATTTGGGACCCTACTGTTTCTCAAGTGTAGATAATGCGTTATTTAAGAGAAATTAATAAAAAATCACTTGATCATTGTCAATCAATTTTGCTTTTATTTTTCATATCTTGTCTAAATTATTATGATTCATATTATTCACGCAAATCATCACGTAACATATTTACGTAAGGTAATGTATTTATTGATCGCTTGAGAGAGATAACTCAGAGAATATTGTTCTAGAACAATGAAGGTAAGTTACAAGCATCCAAACTAGATAAAATTCCTTAATAAGAATTTCAGACCACTTTAACTTTAGCTGAGAGAACCTATGCATAAAGTGTCTGCATAAGTACCCCTATCTCGGCTCTTTCTTCTGTTAAACTAGTTACGAGTATGCTTATTGCATATCTGTTCCGAGCTAAAGGTGAAACATACCTGACATGATCCAAGTTGGCAACTGCAATTTAGTCTTGCATCGAAGGGAATAATATTTGTCGGGTAAAATTTACCGCTTTACAAGCGTAATGGCGTGCGCTATTGCCGATCGCAAGTGAAGCAAAAATCGCATTGATCGATCAGTTGTCTAATATGTAACAAAAACAAAATATCGTTAGTCCCTTTTGTAAGACTTATGTACCGGCTACTATCTTGTAATGGTAGCATACTAAAACGTAGTGGACCCGAATAGTGAGTTACGGCACAATTATCCCACTGCTGTGTGGGTAGGCCTGCAGTGAAGCAATATAAGCTAGTTTATTGATCGAGTGATGAATCAATTAAAGTATAATAGTAACGACGAATCGCGTACTGATTAACCTACACCCCAGATTACATCATAGGACTCGTATAATATGTTGAATTTACCAGATCCAGCTCAAAGGTCTTCATTCATGTGGATAATATCGCATACTCATGAACATGCGGGCCTGCTATCGAGATACTCCCGCATTTATCGAATTCAGCCTAAAGGAAAGGGTGTTCGCAGAATGTTTCCTTGGATTTTTAACAAAAGAATTAGGTAGTTAACAATTTTTTTTCTTTAATTATGAATGGTACCTTTACAGTAGTTATCTTTAATTTAAACTGTTACAATAGTTATCTTTAATTAAACCGGTAATAGAAATTACTCTACTCATCTCGGAAATTAATAATTAATCTTAATATTTAGATTTATATTCCTCATAACTGTAACTGACTCATAACTTTAAGAGCATCGGTGGCTCATTGTGTGCTTTCCGATCTGAAGAGTGCAAGTTCAAATCCCGCCACGTACCCATGACTTTTTGAGTTCTCGAAATTTTATGAACATTTACCCGACGCTCTTACGGTGAAGGAAAACATGGTAAGCAAACTTGAGTACGCCTACGAAGTGATTCAAAGGATGTGCTTGAAGTTGTCCAATCCGCACTGGCCCGCTTGGACGACTAAGACTTATACACCCTTGGCGGGTTGGTTCGAGCCCTCGATGGGGAAATGTACATAATGAACTGAGATGATAATTATGTTGAACAAACTGTAGTTAGCTTACGTACTCATCGTACGCAAATTTCATAGATTGTATATATTAAAACAGAGCACCTATATTTTTAGCCTCACGTGTGATTCTTAAAAACCGAGACACAATAGGGAACATGCAAATGTAAAATACATGAATATTTTGATATTAAAATGTTAAAATTACATAAAAGAAGGGACACCGTGACGTTTATATTTTAATTTACGCTGTTTTTTAAAAATAATTACGAATTGAAATCACTTGAAACGGAACGTAAATTTAAACACCAATCACTGTCATTTACGTCATCTATGTATGACATATTATTTTGACGTTAAAGGTTTAGTAAAAAGTGAACATTAAAACGACAAAATCGGCATTTTTCGAATAAAAATGAAATTTAGGACTGTAAAAGCAGTCTCCAGGAAACTACTAAAGTTAATGTTGACATGGTTGTAATTTATTTTTGTCGGAAGTAAGATTTACAAACCGCAATATGCCTGATGCGAAATATGGACTTTTTACGGTACTTTATTGAAATATCAAAGCATTAATGCTACTGATAATCTAGAAATATTTTTTTTTCATCACCAAACATGAAAATTAAAGTAGTGAGCAAAAAGAAAAGGTTATATTTTAATTCATCACAGTGTGAGCAGAAACTGCTTGGAAAACGCTGCCTTGAGGATTTCCACATGGAACTGCCCTGTGCAGTCCTCATCTATGGCACTTACACTACACTCTTAAGATGAACCAGGAACAAAGAAGAAATTATAATAATTTCCTTTGTTTTAAAAAATCATTATAATTTTGTAAGTTTGTATGGTTTTGTGACTGTAATATAATAAATCAATATTAAATTTGGTGTATTTTCAATGCTTACAAGAATTTTTCATTTTTTTATTATTGCTGATTCAGGTGTCAAATGCATTATTCTGTTTAGCATTCAAAAATAAGGGGTATGAGCATCTCTATTCACAAAGTTTTTAAACTTTTTAACATGATTCCTTTTCTTTACAATTAAAAGAAAAGTTAGACAACTTTGTTATTGTATTTGTATTAGGTAGGTAAATATGTTTGTTTTTCATACAAGCAGATGAAGAATAACAAGTACTATATAACAAGTATTATAACATCATAGTCATCTTCACTGCATCAAAAAATAGTTTGAGGAATGATTCATTCGTCTTCACAGCTCGAAATCTCTTTTTTCTGGTTTTGTGTCTGTCAAAAACAATATGATTGTTATTAGATGAACACATTGGCACAAAGTATGGTCAACGCGGCTTTTTTTCCGGAGTATCAATTCATTAAATCCATCCATCCAAATTATCAGTAATTTAAAATTCTTTAGGTCTCGACAGTCGAGAAAAAAATGCAAAAGTATGAATGTCCTTGAAGAAAAGGAGGTACATTCACATATCTGACGTCAAACGTCACGCCAGCCCGTTTTGGCGCGAAATTTGAAATTGTCAATTTTAAACCGCATTTTTTTGCAGAAAATGACAGTTTTTTTATTTTAAAATATACTTTTGGTCTATTCCAAATGTAGTTCTTTAAAATAAACACAAAAATAAAATTTGTGCATCTTCCCTATTTCGCAAGATTGTATTTATAAAATCATACATATTATTCCAACCGAAATATTTTTTTAAAAATTTGAAAATCGCTATGGTAAAATGCTTAAATATGAGTGAGTATCAAATAATTTTAAATGGGCAACTGTTAAAAAGTAATAAGCAAACTCAAATTCTATGATTCAATTTTCTCATTATGAAGTGCGCTTCACTACCACGCCTAGGATTTCACGATGTGAAATATGGGTTAATCGAACAAAGTTATGAACAAGAGATTGCACGGCTTCCAATGGGCAGGTGTCAATCGGTTAACCAGCTTGTGTTTAGCCTAAGCGCCAAGTGACAATCAACGCTTAGCTGATTGAATATTGGAACATTTTAGTGGAAGGCCTCGTTCGGTACTTAATGACTTTCTAGATATAGCAGATCGATGTAGGACATATTGGAATAATAATCTGGTTAAATAACAACTTAATTGACAAAAAAATATTGTATAAGTTTTATTAATATTTTATCGCATTTCAATTTTACTTTAACGTAGAGCTAGTCGAATAAATTTTAACTTAGCAATGCACCCTACGGTTGCACTTGCGCCTAATAAAGTTGCAAGCGGTGGCCCGACACGAAATATCACCTTGACCTATTGAACACACCAAGCTTCTTGGAGGCCAACTTGACCTTATAATCCAAGTGACCGCGAAACTAGACATTGCTCGATATGTGAACTCCGAGAATTCCTTAATTCGATTTATATCATACGGTGACTTGCAGATAATAATAAAATCTTACACAACATTATCTGTCAGAAATAACATTCAAATGCTAGTACAGTCTCATTAGAATTGAAGCGTAACGTGTTCCACATGTTTCGTAGCTGTTTCGTAGCAATCGTAGTGTCTACGTGTCGTAGACTGCGTTTGCTTTCAAAGTTTGAGATCATGAATAATTTCGGCGCTAAAATTGTAGTAGGTAGTTACGATTAAATGGTACATTCAGTAACACGACTGGGATTTCCAGTTTCGTAATCTCATGAATAAGTTTCTGTGTGTGAGTAAACCGTTTAAAATTTGCGAAACAAACGAAGTTTAAATAAACATATGTTTAAATTGATAATAATATCTTATGATGCACTAAATATTTATCAGCTGAGATATGGCGCTTGGGAAAAAAACGTGTTTATTGCAAGATGTCATTATTCGAGAAATTTTAATTTTATTTATACTTATTATTGCTTATACTTTATATGGAATTTTCTAGTCATTTTATTGAATGATGAATGTTATAAAATGTAACACGTAACGTTACGTATTACGTCCATAATTTATTATCATTTCGAGTAGGTACATCATACTTCCGTTTCATTTATGGTAATGGATCTTATACTAAGTTATTTTTAAATATCTAAATGGAATCGAATATAAATTTTAAAACAACGTTTGATACGTTGTTTAAAAATTTAACGTCGCATGTGTATTTATTTGCATTTTTCTATATCGCTTTCGGCAAATCCAATTAGGAGCTGTGGTTATCACGCTAGTAAAAAATGATGTAACACCAGCACACGGTTTGTCCATAAGTTGATTAATAATTAAGTTATCAGAGAATAATTGATTAATATGAGATAAGTTAACGATAATATATATTACGTCTAAAGTGAGTAAGTATTTTCTATGCAAGCGCTCGCATATACATGTCTCGCATTCTAAAGTACTACCTACTCATAGTATTTCCTGAAAGTAGCGATCGAGTTTTAAGCCCCTTGAACGGTTTGGTTCGGAACAACTAGCCAATGACAAATGACGAACTCATTAGAAGACTTGTTTCTAAAAAAAATACTTAACAGCATTTTATCTGACAACGACGAAAAAATGTATCTTGTAAATAAATTCAGGTCTCGAAAACAGTTTAACATGTGTTTTTATAGCGTTAACAGTTTGCAGTTAGAAGGATATGTATATAAAAATAAGAAATGCCACGTGTATAGGTAAATTTAACCTTGGAAGAGGGCAATCCTTGTCAAATACATTTATATTTTCCCTTCCTAGAAGTTTACGTTAAAGACTAAGCTCATACGAAACTTTACGTGTGTTCTATTTATAAAGTTTATATTATATGTCACTGCTTTCCAGCTTCGAGCATTTACTGAACTCCTCACTTCGTTCCCATTAGAGAACTCCATGTACTACAATTCAAAAGCCAGGCATCAAAAGATAACAAATTCCTTTAAGTGCTTTCAAACCAATGTCTTAAAGCCACAGCTTCTAAATCTTCTTCGAATCATGAACCTTAGTGGTTTTAGAAGCATGTAGTTGCATGTAGGATTCAAGCTTTACTGTCGATTAAGTTAAAAAAATATGCTAGACATATAATTAAGACCGTCAGTGGCTCAATGGTGTGAAATGTTAAATAAATAAAAAAAGACCTCACTAATTAGGCACAATTGCAAAGAAAAAAACTGTTGCCCACCTACCGGCAGGGCTGAGGTTAAAATCCCGCCACGTTCAATGTGTTTTCAAATTTTAAATTATATGTACGTTATCCGACGCTCTTACGGTGAAGGGAAACAAAGGTTGTGCGTGAAGTCGCCCAACCCGCACTGGACAACTAAGGCCTAAGCACCTCGAAGGCTCGTGCTCCTCGGTGCGGACGCTTAATGAGCTGATGATAATAGTTGAATTAAATAAATTAATTAAATATCACGTCGAGTTCAATAAATATTCTTTAGAATTAATACAAACAAAAAAAAATCTAATGCGATGTATAGATACCATTAGGTTAGTAACTAGGTATACATTAAATTGTTAAAATATTATTTCTAAGAAAAATATATAGGTGTAAGTTCAGTGGGTGTGCTTGAATATGAAAATACTCGATATATAGTTAAATTCACATGTTGTTCCTAAAGTAAATCAGTGGGAGGCCGTTGTGTAGTCACAGTTGAGAAACTTGTGTAAACTTTCGTGTAATCAAGTGTTTATGAAAGCAACGTGAATATATAGGAACTCCACGAGATGTTAAAGTCACGATTATGAATAGAATACACACATTGTACTGTATAAATAGTTTTTATATTTGCATACTTCTCAATCTAAACCGTACAACGGTGTATTAACATTGTATTTACGTAGAAAATATCACATGTTTGGATAAAATGCGTATTGAAATACTGTTTTTATATTTTATCCTCGTGTGTTTCTTACTAACAGTGATGCATAGTAAGTAGGTACTACGAAGTGGAAGCCCACCAAGATTAGGTTAAAATATTTATAATTAAGAGCCACAAGTTCATCGTAATTTATATAGATAAGGAAATTGATTAATGCTGGAATACTTTAAGTAACATAAAAAACTAAATAATGTGAAGTAATACTATTTAAATTAAAAATATTTTGTCCTGCTAGGTAATATAATTAGAAGTACATTATAAAAGAATTGGGTTAAGAAATTGGCGTTATACTTTTAAGGTATAGAATTTATTTATCTATCCTTCCCACTCAGCATAGCCATGGGGAATCTTAGTAGCGTGAATTATAAAAGAAGTTCCCAAATTATTAATCGAAGTTATGCTAAGCCCGTGCCTACTTATTGATAACTTTGTTATCCCGTGGAAAAAACACACAACTCTTGTTTGTACTGTTACCGAGTCAGGTTAATTAATAGACAAATGTTTAAAAATATATAACTCATTAAATTAAATATAAAGCGAAAATATAACAACAAGTGCAGTTAAAAACAAAAATCAAATATAATAAAAATTACACAACTTAAACTACTACATTTGCAAATATAATATTTACAAAGGACTCCACAATACCAAGAATTTAATTTGTAATCACTCCACCGGTTCAAAGGAATTAATTTTCTTATTTAGAAACCAGAGGAGTATTATCTGTTTAAATATTTGTTAACAAGCTCCTTCATTAAGTCAATGAAACTAAGACGGTCAGTTTGAATTGATAATTAAGGGTGTTATAACTTGTAGAAGCCAAGATAACTTTACCTTTATTTAACTTCTTAAAACAATTTATTTTTGATTTTTTCTATCATCGTTTACACAGCGCCATCTGGCCCAAAACTATTTTAGCCTGTACTATGGTGACTCAACAAATAATAAACGTAGTTATATATTTTTTTGTAAATACATACATAGAAACACCCAGACCAATACAATAGACATGGTCATGTACACAAGTGTCAGCATTGCCTCGGAATCGAACCCGAAACCCTTGGTGTAGTATCCGACATCTCAACCATCACACCAAATGGGTCGTTAAAAATATAGAAGACCGTGTATACGAGTAAGGTCGTTTACATGACAGGAACTCACGCTGACCATATTAACCATCTTATTAAAGCGTATTATGGTCAGCACCCTATAAGGGTAGGCTCGTGCCCCTCGGTGGGGACGTTTAATGAGCTGATGATGATGATGATGATGATGGTCAGATTAAATATCATCATCTGGGATCTTTGCTTGAACTACCATACACAAAAACCACCTTTATTTTTTATAACAAGCACATGATTATTTCAGAGGTAAGCTATTTAAGGAAAATAATTCTTACTTAGATTTTAAAAATTACAATGTATAATTCAAACTTACTTAAGTATGACAAAGTCATAGAGAAAACATATTTTGGATGTCGTATGTAGCTATAGGGTAGGGGTGCAAACAAATCATCCCCGTGTAGCATTGATCTCTTGCGTCCGAGACATGAGAATAAGGCAATGAGAAATCTGCGAAGCCATTTTAGGTTACTTAAACTAGCTGATGCTTTCCTACGATATTGTTCGAAAAGAAAAAAAGAAAGATCAAAATAAAAACACAAACGGTCATCTTTTTGACCGTGAAAACCAAGCCCTTTATATTAGAAATGCGACTGCCGCTTACAATACAATGCTTATAAATCAGTATATTAATCAAACGTCACATTATTCGATATTACACAGTGTCTCACTCTTCGGCGAGAACACATAATTATACAATAGCTTGGCTATATTAACAATTTATCCCGTGTTAATGCTGCGGTGATCGCGTTAATGAATTGATGTGGACACAGCCGTTCACGCAATTATCTGGACACTTTTCAATTTGTTCGGGTGAAACAGTGATCGATGTTGGCTAAAGTTTTACCTCACGGTACCTAATTTTTATATTATTGATACATTAGCTAAATAACGTAATGAATCAATTGTATGTGGTAAAATAAACCTAATAAAGTCATAGTACTTAAGTATATACTTATAAGTAGGTAGGTACCAAATATTGTCCCGTAAAATATGAGTGTACCTACTTTAATGTGCGTAGTGAAATTCATGGTATAGAGATTTTTTTTTATAATCACAAAAATAATACTACAATTCCTTATTATTGATTCATTCAGCCTTGCATCGGGCATGGAATCACTAACCAAGAGGTAATGGAACTTTTATTCTGAAAGTCGCAAATTGTATAATTTCGTTACTACCTACTTAAAATAGAGAGAGTCTTTAAATATAAAATTTCCTTTTTAGGATTGTTTTAATTTGTAAAAGTTATTGATCGCTACGTAGAAAGTTGTATTATGTTATTATTGGACATTATATATTTATTTTATCTGTGGTAAGTACTAATTAATACTTATAATCGACTCTTGTAAAGCTAACTATGACTATGGTATCTTTAGAATATCAAATAAATATAACTAAGGTTACGATATGATCGTAAACTATAAAAAAAGGTCATAGCAATGAGCGAAGCACCCATGGGTTGTTAAACAATGTCGGAGGGCACGTCTAAGTAGAGACCTTGGCTAGTGCAGCGTACTGCTACAAGATTGACAGCCGACCTTTAAAATGTCGATCGTGATCACTAAATGGTGGAAGTGATAAGCGAGAAGGCAGCAATATTGGACATGGATTCTAATAATTTTAGTAAAAAATGACTCATCCTCGAACAAGATTTGTTTGGTCGGCGTGAATTTAATTAGCTGGATATATTTCAAAATGAATTATTGATTATTCAATTTCTGTTAGTTACTTCCACCATCACGTATTTGGATCAATCAATAGATTTTGTGCGAAATCAAACCAAATTTTATTGTTGGGATGATACTAAAAGATTTTACTTACTTGATGAAATACCTTTTAGAATCATTCATTTACCTCTGACTTCTTCCTTAAGTCTTTTACTAAATATTTTATTACTATGGACAAATGAACAAAAGTAATAGAAGACTGTATTTCCTGTAAACTTTATGTCTTATTTATTGCACTGTATGAAAATTAACTATTGAATATGGTAGTTTTTATTTAATAATTGATTGATTTTTTTCATTCCTTCCATATTGATTTAAGTTCGCCTAAAATTGCTTCTTCTTTTATTATCTACTCCTCGGTTTATGTAATCGCTGTACTCTACCACGACTAATCGTTATTCCGCCCTTAGTTCAAAATGGATACTAAAAGACTACCTTTGTTATGTAAATAACGAGCAATGAGTATGAAAATGCATGATTTCACGGCGATTCGGACCGAAATGAATGAATTGAGATAAATAACGCATATTTATGGAAACGTGATTTGCATACGACGTGATATTCTGTTTTCTGTTATTATAAATGTTTTTCTGTTATTCTGTTACTACTGAGTCGTTGCCGCAATATTTGAAGTATAAAATAATTACAAATTCAGAATAATTTTGATGACTCGCTCCTTTATTAGTTTAGCAATATGATTTGTACATATGATACTACCTATTCAACACAGTGAATGAAATTAGTACAATAACAAGTGTAATATGCTACGAGTATACTATAGGGATATAGACATCGATTCACATTTATATTACTAGTTTGTAAAAAAGATCGAAGTACGAGTAATTATTTTTAGTCATTAACTAGGCTTCCCATTAAAATTTACTAGAGGTCATGACACATATCAAATTCGTTTTGTTTTTCCGTAACGCGACTTAAATGACACACTGTCGTGTTCGTTATGTTGTGTTCTCCTCGTATAATCGAAGCTTTTGTAAGCATAAAACGTGATCATTATGGATCCACTAGCAATTCTACTTTTAATTGATGTACTTTCTTTTTTTAAATTACGATAATTACAATATTAAGTTTATAGTAAACTAGCAGACCCGACAAACTTGATAAAAAGGATATGGCATTTTTTTTTAATATATCCATTTATTCTAGTTATGTTCTTGTGATGGCATAGCTCATGATGAGTAAGTAATTGTAGTAACATTTTTCATTTTCAATAGCACAGTCCACCTGAACACAGATTAGTTTGCGATACTATACAGGGTGCAATTGAGATTAATAGCATTAAAAAAAATAAGAGTCTTCTCGTGATTCAAAGAAGAACATCCCCCAAATATGAGGCAAATAAATTGATTTATAAATCAAATAATAGAAGTATTTTTAGGGTTTCAATTTGGTGAATATGTACGTGCGTCAAATAATTTCAACTTTACTGACCTGTGCGAATATAACGTTTTGTAATACAATGACCACGATTGTTTTGCCCAATTCCAGAAATTGTTGAATGACAGGCAGCCTCCACAGTCGTACGTTCAAATCCCGTTGGCTATGTATTCCGGAACATAGCGCATTGCTCAGATATGTGATCACTAGTCAAAATTTTGCAGCAACATTTCCACTGCTGTGAAAATGGAAAATGTCAACTGTTTTGGCTTGTAATTTACGGAAATCATAATGTGCGAAGCGGTGGTTTTGATCAAATTTATACATTATTTTATGAGTTTGGTCATACAAAATAGCACATATTTTGTCTAATAACTATTTTTCTTATTACTAATTTTGAAATAAATATGAATAAGTACAAAATTGTTTTTATTTTTTTATAGTTAATTTTATCAGACCAATGAAGTCGGTAAAATTATGAAAGGGAAGGTATCAACCTTAATATAAATAAATAATAACAATAATACAAACATTTAAACTCAAACAGACACATATAAAGCGACGGTGGCTCAATGGTGTGAACTAGATCGGAAGGATCTGGAGGGTGCATATATTTTCGAAATTATATGAACAATTGTAAATAAAGCAGACGCTCCTACGGTGAAGACAAACATTGTGAGGAAACCTGTGCACGCCTAACAAGAGATTCAATGGTTGCGCGTGAAGTTGGCCCGCGTGGACGACTTTCTTAGGCCTTCTTAACAGGCTCGTGCTCCTCAGTGGGGATATAATACCAAAATCTTGGAATTATACTAAATATCTTGTTGGAATTACCAAAGATGATAAATTTTACATTTTGTGAAAGGATATTTTGTATACAAAAGCTTATCTACTGACTTACTTACTTACTGGCTTACTGTAACAAAAACTCAACAAGCTACGGTAACGATATCAGACAACTTATTTGTCGTTCATATTCCTTACAATCACATGCTACTTTTGTTATGCGATAAGTTAGCAACTGAACTGAAAGTCCACGTTATATAAAGATGTTTGTAGATACATATCACTGTTTGAAACTGCAGAAAAGATCTTGAATTTTCACGCTTTCTAAGTCAATTGTCAGATCTTCCTTATTTCGTTTCCGCTTTCCTCATACTTTTTTCTGCTCTAGAGGGCCATCATATCTTAAATGACACAGCTATCCATATACATTTGAAATACCATGTACCATAAGGATGCGTTGCCAGACCCCAGAAATTTTAAAGAGAATACGCTTTTTAAGACTGTTACAACAATCTCAATATTTTGCGATACCTTATTGAAAAACTTTATATAAAATATTACTATAAAATATTTACCTACTTCATGTATCTAGTCTTAAGTGCAGATCAGTAAGCTTGTTTTTTTCCTAATATTAAAATTATGTGAATCACAATTTTCTTTATATCTGTAACAGCATTAACTAAACAGCGAGATTATGCAATCACGTGAACCCTCGTGTGCTATATTCTTATACATACCTACAGACTTCGTGAGAGTGAGTAAGCTTAGTGTGGATGGAATACATTGAATTGAACTGCTCTGAAAGTCATGGTAGGTACTTATGGATCTTAAAGCTAGATGGGCTTGCTTGTTAATTCGTTTATCCGATTAAATTTTAATTTTAAAACCGTCTTAGAAATATACGTAGTGAAGATTAAAATCTCCTAGATTGGAATCCCACGGAGAAATGGAATAGTCATAAAAATATAATAACAGCAAGTGACGATTCAAAAGCGTCTGCAAAATATTTATTTGTATAAAGATATTTTGTTTTTTATGGTAATCATTATCACCCACCGATCTACATTTGCCCCATTTTTCCTATAGATTGACCTGCGATGGGATGATTTAAGGTTTATAACTAGTAACATACAATAAAACTAGATTGTCAAAAATATTTTTTCTAGAAGTCTTTCTTTTATGAACCTTTGTGGCGTAGTTAACACTCATACACGGAATATCCCTATTTAGGAAAAAAACATCTATAAGTTGTTAATTTAAATATTTTATTAAAATATTATAAACGTTATTGATGTAATATGAAAGTACATTATTAGCCGTCAATCGTATTTAAAGCAATTGCTTCAATATTAAATTGATTTCTCTACGAATATCAAACGCGCTGCAAAACATAGTCACAGTCATCAGGGAGTCCCATTAAAGCCACAGGTGCTTTGTTAGTTTTATTTAATCAAATCAGCGCAGACTGCGGCGTGAATATACAAACAAACCAATTTAAAATTCTGCTTGCTGCTGCCCTGCGTAGTCATTGTTTTGTATTTTTCAAACCATTGCGGGTACCGTCCAAAGTTTGCTGCCGCAAATACGAGTGCCTACATGCGCAAATTTAAACAGGTATAATTAGGAGCTTTGATTAAATGATAATTGTCTGATAGGAAGTTTGAGGATAAAAAAATTGGAATATTTAAACCTCTAAATATTTTAAAAAATATTTTATAAATATCTATATTTGTGTACCTGTAAAAGGTTTCAATAATCATATTTGCCAAATTTGGACTCATACATAACTAAACAAAGTTTGCAGGCACTTTTCAAATTTTTGTATTTTCAGTTTAGATATTTTCAAATTATTTAAATAGTAAACTATATTTATTATAATGATGCATTTAAAAGTAAGCAATAAAAAACTTTTTAAGTTAACCATTCATAATAAAACCTTAAATTAATTTATCTGTTTTTCCTAAAGACATTAATAAATCAGTTGCAAACTACAAAAATCGATAATGATAATCCGAACTAGGTTTAACTTGCTCATTAATTGCACTCAAGTACCAACCGTGAACCAATTGATCTTCAAAGCGAAAAATACAAACAAACAAGATGGTTCTTCGAGGAAATCAATTCATTGACAAGCGTTAGCTCGGCTAACTTGGTTCGATCGTCGTCCCTTCGGAGACCAACGTAAATGCATTTCCCAAGTCGGTAAGTCAGTTTTGCATAAATTGGAACATAACTCGGGTGTGTTGGAACCATTGCTGTCGCATAATTCAATGTCGGGACATATAGATCTTGGTGCTTTTGATAGGAATTGATAGGTTTCAGTACGATACAGTGATAGTTTACCTCTCGATGCAATTGTGAGACTTCTTCGTATTTGGATTTACGGTATGTCTAAAAAATATAAGTTGTTTAAAATCTGATGGTGCCTACATGGGATGGGGATGTAGTTAGGCAGCAGGGTTGCAGCGATAATTTAAAAACTGAACGTTAGTAGGCAACTACGATAATTGTGGCAACCAACCTTAAAAGTTTAAGTCGAAAAAGTAAGATTTTGTTTACGATAATCACTTTTAAAGATAAGGATAATTTGTGTACCAGAACATGTGTATACAATAGGTGTAGTACTGAAGTAAATTAGTTCCAACATGTCATACCAAATGGTGTACATATGCTTTGTCTAGACAATTATGATAATACAAACATCATGCAGAATTATCATATGGGCATACTTTTGCTGTTAATAATTTCAAAACAGCAATTTTGTTTTATCTATTAAGTATGGTATATTAAGTATTGTATCAAAATTTAGTAAAACACATTTTTGAATGTATGATATCGATATCATAGGGCTCGCGTAGCCGCTAGTGCATTCTGTTGACGATCGCATAAGTCAAGCAACTATCGCTATGATCAATTGTCAGATGGGTGACTGAAAAATATGATTTCGAGTACCTCCGTGCTTTTGACGACACTTTAAGACATCGATCCCGGCTACCTTAGGATGGCAGTCGTTAACACCCACCAATGAGCTCTGTGCTCGGTGGTGGGTTAATCTCCCCACAGATATGCCGTGTCAGAAACTCTGCCCCTGCCATGGGATATAGGCTGATGATGAAGTTGATATCACTAAATCAAACCATAACGAGCGTGCAATTACATTTTACGAGTGCTTTCCTAACGTCGTAATTGTGTATTAAAATAACAACAAAAATGTTTTGTAGGAGGCAAGCTGCGTTGCGTACTTATCTTCTAAGAAGCAGAAAAAAATAAACAACAATAGTTCCTATAAGAGTACTTAACTTTTCTGTCGTAAACAAGTTGCTTTCATTTTACGATAAAATTCATTGTACAACAATAGTAATGAATATGATGTACCTTTGAAGTATCTTACTAAAACTTGTAAAGTTATTATAGTTACAGTATCATTTTGGTTAAGCTGTATCTTCTCTCGGTTGAATAAGAATTATTAATGTAACAAATAATACGACTAATCCTAGTATCAGTTTGATATTCACCTAATGGCGTTTTCTTTATGGATTTAATTTGAACTCAATTTATTCTCTCGTTTTATGTAAGTGTTACAGTTTCTACGATTAATACGGGTTTTGATTATATTTTTCATGTTAGATAAGGACTTTGTATTTAAAAAGAAATTTTGTGTGTGTTGTTACTGCTGTGTACTGTACATAAACATATTATTATTATACCTCGTTTGCACTAGTCTTTTAATTTTTAAAAATATACTTGTGTATTTTATGTATTTTTTTTAAATTATAATGTTACGAGTGAATTAAGTAAATCATAAGTGATTTCTTGAGTAACAAAATAAGCGTTTTTTTGGGTAATCAAACGCTTTATCTGTTTTAACGTTTTATTTTAAATGTCTGTTTTATTTTTTATAGCATTTTGATAGAGACAAACAAGGATTCCAATGTTTTCCATTAAGGTATCGAATCCCTTATACAGCCTACTAACTTGTTAATATATTAAACACAGATTTTTTTTAAAATTAGGTTTTAAAAACGATATTTCTTAAAATAAACACAATTTTAAAAAATAATTATAACGCTTTCACTAAGGTATTTTTCTATAATGGTTATATATATTTGTTAATAAAATCACAATAGCCGCTAAAACTTTCCCGTTACATCCCTAGTCCTTAGTTGAACATTAAAACGGTATCAAATATTTGTGAAATCTATTTGTTAAGAACGCATACAACAGACTTCGATAAATAAGTTGTATCATGCAACAGGGTTCAATTCCCAATACGATTATTGAGCCCCTTAAGACTCCCCTCCAGTCAAAGGATAGAGTCGGTCAGTGCAAGGCATCGTCCAAATTAAGAGCTCTCTACCATCCGTGACCGTGCGATCGCTGTAATTGTATTACAAAATTTCAAGTGCTACTGCAAAGTGCTCAATAAATTACGATTATATTCTGCTGTCAGTATATTATATGCGATACAAATCAAATTACATATATAACATTTAATGCTTATAATAATGAAGCAAGATATCTACATTTATATGCATCATCATCTCATTAAACGTCCCCACGGAGGGGCACGAGCCGATAAGGGTGTATAGGCCTTAGTCGTCCGCACAGGCCGAGTACGGATTGGCCGACTTCAATCACAATATTTAAATTTATTCGTAAACGTGCGCAAATTTCCTCACGATGCCTTGCTTCACCGTAAGATTTAATCTGCGGTCCACATCAATGAGTCATCGACGCTCTCGCATTTATATGCATGTAGCAAAAAAATATTTATTTTTATATTATAAATAGCACTTTTTATTTATTTGTATTATATAATCTCAAAAAAAGCAATCAGTTTATGAAAAGTAAGGGAAACAGAAAGATACATAAAATGTATCTTTCTGTTTCCCTTACTTTTCTTCGCAGCTCGCCAAAGAAATCTTAGTGAAAGTTCTAAGTGTAGTAAGAGGCTTAACAACAGTTTATTTTAAGAGCGCTTGTTAATTAGTGCCTGCAAGAAAATTAATATTTACTCGTAATCATAGCCCAGCAAATATCACACATTCACACAGCGGCTTCTTACTTTAAATCGAGCAAGAAATGTATACTACGAAAACTTAATCACGACAAGGAATGTTATTGTGAGTAATTGATATAACTAGTCCTTATGCTTACAAAGCACTAATACATCTTTCTGCTTTATACATATTTGTATAAGGACTTACCACTGTGGGCATAATGTACTCAAATTATGATAACCTATAATCATATTATATTCTATTCAAGTCCGAAAAAAACTTTTTCATAAGAGAATACAAAATTCACAATTCTACTGCGAAATAAAACCTATTTAAACCTGAGTCGCTACTAGTCGCTTGACGTAATTCAAGTGCTTATAAACACGGCGAAAGCTATTCGAAATTGGATTGTTTAGCTAACGACGTCGAAGAACTATGCTTTCATAAAACGGCTGTTTATTCACAAAATACTTAATACAAATCACGGTTGAATTCCTCTCGATAGATTTCAGTATTGTATTAACGAATTTTGCTTTATTAACTTTTTGCCCGAATACTTACGCCTACGATTATGATAGAGGACCTAATACTCTCGATCAAGCCCTTTGTCCCTACTGACCTGAGCTCCTGTTCTGTCAACTTATCACATTTAATTTTATTTAATTGTAGTCAGGACATAAAAGTCGGGAGTTTATTTCGTATAAGTATTTAAATACGTAATATATATATATATATTACGCCTACCTTACATTACTAATAAGTATTCACAACTGAGCCAGAAGTTGTAAAATAGGCGCTTTGTAAGTTCCAATGTTCGTTGTCATCTTGCGACCTCTTTCCGAAAAGTTACTCGGGACTCAGGAATTGTAGGGTTGACATTTACATTATTGTAACAGCTTTATAGCCGGCTAACGACCGTTCACAAAGCATTTAATACAAAACCCTTTTTTTTATATCCGTGGTTAATGAGTGCATAAAGACCTCAAGTTTAAAATAACCTTGATAGAAAGATCTGTTTTAAACACTTTTGTACTTAACACAACAACCACAAAATGCTCATAGCATACACGTGTGTCTCTGTTTAACCTATCGCAATCCAATACTTGACACAGGGCTCCCTTATTTGCGCCTTATATCCCGGTCCTCCGCTTTTCTCATCCAGCCTCCACCAGCGACCCTTGTCCATCGGTTGCCAAAACAAGGTCGGTCTCCACTCCAGAAATTAACTTGGGCGATATACGTTACCAGCAGGCCATGGCGGTAAGGATAGTCGAAACTCAAGCCAAGCCCAAAAAGTGTATCGGTGGTACTAACAGTTTCCATGAATTTTATTTATCAACAAGCCCCATCGGTCAAAATGGTTGATCATTGGATCAGATGAGCGACGGTAAGCATTTAATCCAACGTTGTGACCATCAGTGTTGAAAGAAAGCCCCAGCCTCGTTCTAGCATAACTCACAACGCGCAGGTGAGTTTGGCATAGATCCTAAAAAATTACCTATGCTTGAACCTCTTAAACCTCTTCTGTTAGATATAAAAAGTATGTATAATTGTGTAACAGAAATTGTTTCATTTTTCATATGGAACCACTATACATAAAAGACTTACGAAAAAAGATAAATTTCAACATTTATACACATATTGGTTGGTACGAGTATTCGCGCATACCTAAAACTTAACAAAATAACTGGTACCAATACTTCTAATTTCTGATAACTAGTTTATCTGTACATTGTTTGAATAACATGAAACAGTATGTAAACCTTGTGCAGTTTAACAGCATCCAACAACAATAGGATATCTATTGATAAAAAGCAAATACAAAGCGGTATAAATTGTTTGCGTTGCTCAATTCATAGCTAGATAATATCTCCACAGTTTCCCGAGTTACTGATTTCAGAGTTAATCCTAACTCTATTTAACTTAAGAGTGGAAGATTAAATAAAAACAACGTTGGCAAAATGCTGCTTTTGAATAATTATGACGTTGATTTTAATCTTACTAACTACCTTTTAGTTATCATTAAGGAACAAAAATACTTTAATTTATACAAGTTTTAGGAGTGTCTTTTGAGGTATATTACCAACCATGGACCCGAAAACGGACCACGGTACAGTTTAGTCAAAATCCATTTATTCAAATCAGGCTCACAAGGAGCGCTTATGAACGTCAAAAATACGCAAAATAATACAATAATAACATTAAAACTACCAACGCAAACCAAAAAATAATAATTTTAATTCTTGAAAAAAAAACGCTTTACAGTAACTTCATCGTAATGTAAATACGGCAAGGCGCAGTATCTAGCACCAATGATGATACTCGGAACACAGCTTATCCAAACGCATAACTGATTTTATCGCGTGCTAGCTGTGTCACGCGGTGCTACACGCGGTACAAGATATTCTTCCGCAGTAAAAGTTTGTGTTTATCCAAGATGTCAGTTAACTTCACACCAAATTTTAATAAAATTGCTCCTGTAAGTCTTGACTTACAGAAGAATTATTCACGTGTGAGGGGCAATTCAAGCGAAGCGCCACCGCGTGGATCAAGATTACTTTATTTTTCTAAAAAAATACAGGTTGTTTCGGAAATAAAAGTAGCTTGACTTTTAGTTATTACATCAGCTACCTTCCAAAAAAGTCCCGGCCAAATCGGTCCAGCCACTTCAGAGATCAGGGACAAACAGACAAAAATTTTAAAAATTGTTTTTTATATACCGTATATATATTCAAATACATAAAGAATAAATCATTATTTCAATATTACAATCAGATACTCCAATTTTATTTATAGATATATCTATTATATACATCACTTTACTTATGTTCCTACACAATTTTAAAATGTTTACACTTTTTGTTGTTGTGTATATATATTATTATAGGTAAAACTTTTTGTGGCACCTACTCGAGGCACCTACGGAAGACCAGGTACGGGGCGCCTTGTTTGTTTTTTGAACTGACTACTACTGTTGGCCGCAGATGGCCCTTACAGCTTCACCGGGCAATTGGCGAGCGCAGATGGCTCTCAGCCTTAAAATTTACACACCGAGCTTAAGGGCGTCCCAGAGTGGTACTCGTACCTCGGCTTAGGGAAACATCGAAACATATGTTAGACTTGGTAGCCTAACATATGTTTCGGAAGGGGGCGCCTTGTGTTGCTTGGACATATATACCGAGTGCCTTTCAGTGATACTATTTTGTGTATTTGAATGTGAGATTTGTGACCATATATCTACTCAGTCTCTTTTGGGCAGTTGAATAAACTACGACCCTTTTCTGCATATAAAATAATCTTTTTTTTCAATTAATAAAAGGTCAGCCCTGAACTTAAACGGGTATTTTAACTTATGTATCTGATAGCAGACGTCCCACTAGCATAAGTTGGACTAAGTTAGACTTAGTTAATTTTGCCGGCGTCGTGACAGTATCTGTGACTGCGATAAATCAATAAATGTATTGAGAGCATTTCATCGTACCTTTTTAAAGTAGTTACATACCAAAGGTATTTAGTAAAAGTAAGAACACGCAATTGCTTTCTTTGTTTTAAAATTTTAATAAGCAGCAAGTAAGTACGATTACTTTAATCTCGGAACAAACTTTTAAACTTTTCATATACAAGTTAAAAACTCATTAATAAAAAAAACTTGTTTAATGTTGATTTAAATGACTTAATTAAGCACCGTGTTTTCACACGAGCGGTTTCCGCCCATAGATTGGTAACGCGTCGTGCAAACAATATGTTCGGCCAGCAGACCACGAGTTACATTATTCCACACCTTATAAATAGCCTCCCTACGGATCTCCGCGGTGGTTTAAATAATACAAACTTCAAGCGAAATCTTATCAAATTTTTGTAGATCACCTATTATATATATATAGCAGTTTTGAGAATATTTGATTATTTTTTTTGTGCGGGATTTGATAAAAAATATTGTAACAATTTTTTATATGGTAATTGCAAATAAATAAATAAATACAATATAAATTGTGTCAATGTGTTTAATTTGAAATGACTTTCTAAATTGACAGTTCAAGTTTTAGTGTAAACGTGTATTTAAATAAAAGCATGTTTTTAAAGAAGAGTTTTTCCTTAATCTTTTATGTGTAACTTTGTAATTAATAAACTCAATAACTACTGTGCCTTAAAATATTCTTTCACCATTAGAATGTTAGATTCATCCTAAGTAACAGTCTATATTTATTGCTAGATATGATTAGGAATTCATATTAGGACTTAAGTGTAAAAAGTGGCTTAAAACGTGTTTCTCAGCATGCGCTACAGAAACTATTGATGAAATAAAGTATGTTCTGAATATTAAAAAACATATTAATATTTAAAATAAACTGCGTGACAATATATATTATATCACAATAATAAAATACAATATTTAATAGACAAAATAAACATGCTATTTTATTTTATAAGTTGATAGAAATATGGCCTAAAATAAAACCATATCATTCATACTTCTGTTTAAATCCCTATTCACACAAATCATACTGTTTTTGAGACCGGTTCAATGCATATAGCTTACTTTTTTTTAAAGTGAAAATATAAAAAGTATTTTGTCCACCCGTGCGGACCCGAACGACTTAAACATTTCAAACATAATCTTTTTTATAAATTTAATATCAGTATAATAAATGAGCTAGGTGAATCTATTACTGAATTGGAACGTCGAAAACGAACAATTTATTCTGGATTTAAGACATTAGACAATGTTAATTTTAATCTATTGTTTTATTTCAGGAAACCTAGATAATATTGATAATGCCTCACATCACTAATCTCTTCAGCGGATGGGAGATATTGTTCCCAGAAAACTGCTACTAGTCGCCTCTCGGATAAAGCCCGGATTAATATAGGATTACTTACGCCAGATGGCATAGCAGAGTAACATACATTGAACTAGAAAGTCTAACTTTATTTATACGCTGTACGAAAATTAGTTTCCTAATCGAATGGGCGGATCGGTTCTGAACTCACTCCAAGTCATGATGACCTTTCTTTAGATGAGCTAAAAAAACAGCTTCACGACATTATTATTTCAGCATTTTGAGAACAGAAAATCTTTTGACGCTCTATCTAGCCCTTTCTAGCCCTTTTTGACGTCCTAAAAAGCTCTTTTTCTAAAACTCAGGTGCCAATAGTTGACCTGTGCCCGCCACTTGAGACGGCACATGTTAGATCTCTCTTATATCCAGTTATTTCACTACAGACTGCGTCCTCTTTCCGAAACACAGACGTGTTATTTAACTCCTATTTACACGGTATAGGGCACTAAGGTGGTTATAACATAGCACTATTCGAGAAGTATTCCAAATTTCAACTGACATTATATGCACAATAAAAAAACGGTTGTTTGATTAAACATCCCATTGTATAATAATTAAGTTAATCCATACTAATATTATAAATGTCAAAGTGTGTCTGCTTGTCCGCAAAACGGAAAGACGAAGAGATGTGATTTTTATGTGATGATAGTTGAAGGGATGACAAAGACTATTTTTTCTCTGATTCTAAAAATTGGTGTTGATAAATTTTCACTAACAAAAATCTTGTTACATATTTTTTTGGAAATCAGCCCGGTAGACCCTAAAATAGGGGGTGAAACTTTTCGCAGTTTTCAAGGTAAGAAGCTAAAAATCGATAAAAAGACGTATAATGTCATCATCATCTACAGTAGCGTTAAATAAATTTCTGCTTTTGTAACCAGTAAAGAGGAACCGTGTGCTATCAAAAATAATGCGTTATAGTAAAATCATTGTTATTTATGTTTAAGCAACCACTATTGATTTGTATCTTGTTTCTCTAATTATGAATAAGTTAAGAAGTAATATGTGTGTTTGTTGACCTGCATTACTCAATTATAAAGACATGCTTGAGTCGTTAACTACTAAATAAAGTTTAAATTTCCATAGTTATGAAGTGTGGAAAAGCAGTGCAGTAGGCCCTTATATATAGGTGCATCAGTTAATTATTCTATCACAGTGACGTCGTGGTATTACAAACACTTTCGAAAATGTATCGTAATGAGTCTTTTTGGCAGATCGTTCAAAGTAGTTCCGTTGATATCTCAGTTAACAAACATATTATTTTATTAGTCAATTGGATTTCGAATACATTGACAATAAATTTATCGATAAAATGAATCACGAATCTTTAGCTAAATATATTGCGAGAAGTGAAAAAATCAAACATTGTGGGTATTTATTAAAACTAAATACCAACAAGTTTACTGCATTTATTCAATTTGTAGAACATTTGAGCAATACGGAATGTAGGTTTTACTTTGTAAAAATAAAATGAAACCCCAGTCAGTGGCTACCATCGGACGGTCGTCGTCGCAAACTTATTGCAAATTTTCCCCTGTGTTTGCATTATAAATTTTCTCAATCAAAGACTTGCTTGTTATTGAGTAAACCTAATTGATGATAAAATATCATTTAAATTTGTTGGACAAAATGTCATTAAGTGTTTTATTTTAATATTTTTGAAAAATGAAAATGTCTGATCATATTTTTTAGGTTTATAATACTTATTTGGTGGCAGGATGATAATCGTTTGAGGTGATATGGTTATGTGGAGACATGAATTGCTTTTGAACTTTAAATATATATTTAAAAATATATTTATTGATTTAAACAATGTTATGAAGTCCTTAAACCTGTGTTGAGTGACTCCTTTTAAGTATATGTTTGCCTGTATCAAGAGACACTGCTCTTTCTTACATTATTTTAAATAAAAACACTGTCGGGTTTTGGCAAAATGCCACCAAATACACATGCCCATATATAAATGCTAATGATTAGATGCTGGAATCAGGTATTCTATTATGTGTTTGCACCAAAATTTTGATGTTATTATAATCTTACCACATATTTTTAATAACTAATCTTATCTTTGCAACAGAGGATTGAGAAACAAAATGACAAAAAAAACCTTATAGACAAGATTTTTTGTTCAATAAACAGGATCCTTTCTGCTCATTTATCTTAATCTCGGACTTTCAGGCATTTCCACTTTATAAATTTGCTGTATAAAATCAGTGAAAGTACTTACGAGTAAACCAAGTTCCAACCTCTCTTTATCATAAAAAAATCAAACAACACCTTGGAAGATCGCATGGAACTCACAGCTCAAATAGTTTTACTATTAACAGAATGAATAAAGCTTAATAAAATACAATAACAACAAACAATCGGATAAGGTTCTGTTTGAAATGCGTCAATTTAGAAATGAGCCCGACAATGCACGCTTTGTAGGTAAAATCAATTAGCAAAAGTGCTGTAATCGTCTTTACTGAATACACAATAATGATTGTTAAGCTCTTTATGGGATTTCAGAATGCACAATAGCTTTATTAAATACGTAACTGTCATGGCGGGAGCACCGACGAGTTGAGGTATCCATATAAGCATGCGAAAAGATTCGAAGGTTGTGTGTGAAGTCGTCCAATTCGGCCCGCTGGACTGGGCCCGCGTGGACGACTAAGGCCTAATCACCCTATACGGGTAGGCTTGTGCCCCGCGGTGGGGACGTTTAATAAGCTGACGATGATGATGATATGTGACTTATATATAGAGACCTAATTCATATTAGTTAAATAAACAAATACAAAACTAAGACCAGTTGTTTTCGTAGCTCATCTACTAGAAAACTTATTTCACTGTCAGATGTTAATCAACCCCATATTGCGTTAAGTTACTTTATCATCTACTGTCCTCATTTAATAATTTATTGAAGGGAGCGCTACGAATGCATGGTGCAGTCTCCTAGACCTAGATATTGTCTGCCACAACGGCATTCGGCCCTATGTCATATATGTGTTCATTATTGGGCTGCAGTCTCTCTTAATTGTTACAATTTCAAGATAACAAGGAAATCAATTATTTTGTGCCATAAAAATTCCAAAAATCATAACTTCAATGTAATGACAAAAAAAGGTATCCTAGACAGTATTATTATGAGGACATGGCCACATACTACTACATATACTCTTTACTAAGATACCTTTATATCAAGACACACCATTTTACTCTAGTGTAAGTTGTTCAGTCTTCTGGTATTAAATTGAGTTTTTTATCCGTCCGCCGTCGCACCATCGGAGGAATGTCAAACCAGACGACATAACTACGTCCTACATTAAATTTGCATAAGGTCCTCCCCAAATTGTCAGGATCAGGAAACCAAATACGGGATTTATTGCGCCTTATATGTGCCAATTTCCCTTTCATCATCATGAATAAAGCCTAACTTGGTATACAAATGTTGAACAAAAGGTCTTTCCTAACTACTTTCGCATGATTCGATTCTCTCAGTCTTAATCCATTAGATAAGTAGCTACCATTCAAAAAAGAGTCTTGTACCCTGTTTGGAAGGCTAATGCTTCTCCCTTTTTGTAAATCTAGACTGAATTGTTTTGTAAATTAATATACATACCTATTCACAAATTCTATAATCCAAATAATTAAAAAAATGTTCTAAAAATATTCTACACCTACGACATATTCAATGCCTAAAATAAATATATAATAAAGGGCAAGCAGAAGTAAAAAGCTTTGGTATATATCAACTGGAAAACTTTGAACACATCCTGTGTCAGACCATAAAGTGCCTGCTTACAAGTTTAACAGCGCATCAACCCACGCTTGAATAATATTTACTAACAGAACAGTTTTATTTTTTAAACTGAAAATAAATATATAGTATTTTAACAGTCCATTTTTTATCATCAGTCTATTTAAAAAAATAACATTCTCTCTCTCTCTTCAACCTATCGCAGTCCACTGCTTGACATAGGTCTCCCCCATTTAGCGCCAGATATTCGTCCTCATTGTTTTGTCACAATTAAATATCTTTCAATATGAGCCAAAATCATATTCAAAGATTATATTTATATCGCTTACACTTGGATGTAAACTTAATGCATAAGAGGATTTTTAATAACCAAATAATCTGTCTCTTTTGACAAAAATTTAAAATATATAAAAAATATTAGACGCGTATATATTATGGTACGCATTTATAGCGTACACCACATACAACGCAAATATAACTACTACAAATATACTAAAACTTAAATCTAGCTATGACGCTAGCTTTAGAATTGATAATTTATTAAATATAATTTCAACATAAACTCTGAAACTTCAGAAAAAAATGGTGCATACTACTCGTGTACATGCACGAAACAAAAATGTAATTTCTGTTTCAGTGCGCGACTAAGTAATATATCGTTTTTATTGAATTGTATATATACAAAAAGACACATAACAATATAGTATTTCTTAATAAAATTGCAAACTATAATATTTGCAATGGCAAATACAAGGAGACGGAACGTAAGTCGAACAGCCATCCAAATTGCACACAGTCGTCAAATATTACTGGTATACATCGACTAAAAATTCGCCTCATAAAAATTCGCTTCCAGCAAATATTCGCAACCGATAAAATCGTATAAACTAACTTATGTACGTACATTGAACTCGTTGGACGAAAAGAGTTTGCGTTCAAAGTGAGTCAACAGGTAGAGCACGCGTAAGCGGGACCGAAGTCGTGAGATCACCTGTAGGCAGGAGGCGTCCTCTCCGGCCAGAGTTGCACTATAAACTAAACTGATGCACGCAGCTCCGAGCCCGCCGTGAGCCGTCACAAACGCTCACCTGGATATTACGGAACCCTATTGCCCCGTGATCCATTTATAGCCAGCCATTGCTCTCGCGAATAATTTAAATTCTCGACACAAGTAAAAATTTGAAAACAATGATATTGTTTATAACACAAAAATTTTAAGACCTTAATATTTTTCAGGTACCTAACTGAAAGTCACGGCTAAGTCCTTTTCAAGTTAAAATAAGCAACAGTTTTTCATTAAATAAAGTGAATATTGAAATAAAATTGTATAGATACACAAGTTGTACGTACTTAAAACTGAACCTTAAGTAAACTTTCTATACTGTAAACCTTAAATGAAATATTCATTTTTTATTTTCGAAGTTTTTTCCCTTAAGGACAAACAACGAAAATTATTGTACATGTTCATCGAAACCTGGCCATCATGACCGATTTATCTCAATTGTCTTTGGATTAATGTGAATACAACCGAAAAATTGGGGTTGTACACTCTTGATTGTACAAATGACATTTTAAATAATTGACGATGAAAATGTGTTTTACTCGAGCTAATGACGTTGGCCGACCCGGTTGGTGAGCGGCATATTTTACGTCAGATAATTCATATATTTATCTTTTTACATTTCTTTCCAACGATATCGAACATATTTATCATCGTAGCGCTTAATGTTTTGAAATACAAATAATTAATAAAGGCTTTTAAAAAATTTTGGAGGTTTATACCTAATGAAGATTTTTCAATTGGTTATATTTTAATAACAATAAAAATACAACTTTAAGTTGTATTTTTCCTCACATCAATGATTATTATATTTTGATCGGCTATATTTTGAGTTTAGTAGTAGTTTTATGGAATGCATTTCATTTGGATATTTTATTTTAATTTTTTTAAGGATATTTTGTATTCATCTGACATTTTAGTGAACTTAATGAACGCGAATGATTAATGTATGATACTCTCATACATTTGAAAAGAAAACCCCCAGTTTAGAAATGGTTTAGCATCGTTGCTAGAGTGGGACAGTGCATGCAAAGGACTTGCATATTGCGTCTTTTGTTTGGCTCAAGTACGGTTTATTGGTTTTTCTTCGTCGTTTTACTAGATTTTTCTTTCACTTTGTACATAATGGTGATGTATATATTTAAAAATAAGATTGTTTCGATAATGGTTGTGATATTGCCAATTCGATATCTCATTTCGTAGTAGGCCAACTCGAGGTTATCCATTTAGATTACTATTACACTACTCAGATTGCATCCTGGAATGACCCGGAAAATTCTATCTTACTTCGAGACCGGTATTAAAGCTTAAGCATAACGGTGGCGCTGTGTGAATGTCAGTGGATATTTATAAAAGAAAATGAAAAGTGTTTATTCAGTTTAGGTCCTTACAGAACACTTATGAATGTCAAATAAAGCTACCACTGGTTCGGGAGGTAGTTTTCCACTGAGAAGAAACCAGCAAGAAACTCAGTAGATACTCTTTTCAATAAATTAAAGCAAATTATAAAGCAAATTATATTTGCAATTTTTATCATATTAAGTATTGGTAAAAATATAATAATATACAAAAGTACTATTAAGCAGTTAAGTATTATATAATTCTAAATAGATGATAACAAAAAAACAATAGTAGTGCAGGCGTAGAGATCAACATGTCCATGAGTTTTTTTATGTATATAATCTTCAATAATTATTATTTAATTATTGTTACACATAATATTTCTCATGAGATATATATATATATATCATTCAACTACTCTAACAATTTTCTTCCATTTTGTTGTCAACCAACAAACTAAGCATATTATGAGTAAATACATCAATATTAAAGTGTATATTATTGATATGGTTTAATTTTATTTTAACGATTACACATATTGAAACACATAATATTTATTTTTACTAGATATTTAATTATCGGAATATGCATAAAAATTATCGTTTTATCTTTATTATGTTTAAATAACCAAATTGAAATTGCAATAACAGGGCACATAGTCCGAAGTACCGGTGGCTGTTGGGGCCGAAAGGTTCTCGAAAGAAGACCACGTACCGGCAAAGCGTAGCGTAGGACGGCCACCTACAAGTTGAATAAATAACCTAATGAAGACTGCGGGCGGCCGCTGAAAGCAGATAGTTTCAACCGGTGGGAATGATGATTATGCTTAAATAAAATTGCATTTTTTGTACCAGGTTTTTTTTTGCACTGGTTTTTTTATTGATTCATACTTGTATGACTGCTTATGTAAGATTAAAAGTCTCGTAATATATCGTTTAGTATCAAAGTCAAAGAGGTTGTAACTGACGACCATTATAAAAAAAAACATCCTACAAGATCTTACATGCTGGATGAGAAAAGCGGAGAACCGGGATGTCTGGCGCAAAATGGGGGGACCTATGTCCATAAGGTTGAAGAGAGAGATCTTACCAATTTCTACACTGTATATTTAAAACCATTATCATTACTTGGAACCACAGATTCTCTTATACGCTTAGATCTGGACTGCCAGCTGGCGAGTCTAAGACAGAAAGTGATTGCGCTGTAAGATATTCCTTCGGTGCGTACTTTGGATCAATTTTATGCTGGAATGCCCAAAAAACCAATCGAACTTCTTTAGCGTAAGATAAACATTGTCATTTTCCCTCAAAATATTAGTACTCTTTTCATTTTCGTTTCGGCGGAAAATAGTTATTTTTTCATTTTCGCACAGTCCAGTTTCATACTTTTTGCAAATGCGAGCCGGGCCCGTCTGTGGCAAAGTTTCAACATGGGTACCTTTCTTGCTTTCCTACCATACAATATTTCTTCTATATTATCTGCATAGTGCGTTCTGAGATTGCTGAAGGGTATTTTTCTCAAAGGAACAAGATTTGTTTTGGCACACGAACGATGTCACGGTCATCTGGAGGACTTTATGTTTTTTTGTTTATGAAGATTCGAAGTATTTTAGTACGTCGCAAAACCATTGGTTTCTGAATTGCAGACGGTTGGCTATCTCATAAGACCAATTCTTCCCAGAAATTTTATTATTACTTCACTTGTTCATTCCTTAAAATTTTTGTTTTCCCATCTATATTAAAATTAAGTTATTTACCTTAGAAATACAGTGTACGATGTCACTAGCTAATGACAATTAAGTAGGTACCTATTATTTTAACGTAGGTGTGTTTTGAGGTGAAACATACTGTGAAATAACTAGATAGAGTGCCAACACTAGTACCTACCATACCATACTGGTAATTATATTTTGGTGGTAATTACTGGTGTAGTTTGTATGTTACGTATAGGATACTTACAATGCACATTGTCATCGCAATATAAGTATATTACGAGTTAAGATAAATCAATACCGCAGAAAAAAAACAAGCTCTATCACTAGTAAACACCAATTTAAAGTGCGTTATTACTTCATTCTGAACGGAAAACGGCTTTAGTATCAGAAGAATTGAACTTTCGATACTTTTTTAATTCGATTCTTTTTTATTCTAAAACGGTCCCAGTGTATCGGTTTGTTTATATATATCTCCTAGATACTAGCAATCCAATATAAATTTACTATTTGTTATTTTATAGCGAATTGGTAGGATGCGTGCAGAAAATTCTCAATTTTTTTAATTTCCCTGTCGGATAAATTTCTCGTATATGAGAAAGTGTGTTTTTCGGCCGGTAAAGTTAATTGTTACCTTTAACAAAATTTTCATATTGTAGGTATTATGAAATTCCAAATTAACATGTCTAGTAGATTTCGTTGAATGTACAGAAATAAATATTTTAAATATTAAACATACCATTTTCTAAAAGTGACTTAAATGGAATGTCTTCACACAAGACAATCTTTGACAAATGACTAACTGCGCATAGTAATGTAATAATTGTTCTGCTTAAAAAACAACGCGAGATATTAATGTTACTCTTCCAGTAAATTTACTTGCTTGCCACACTGTACGTTATAATGAAGCCATGCACCTATAATCTTATAATGAGATATCTGATAATCGACATTTACCTACGGTGACAGTGAACATTAGGAATGTCACTCATGAAATATTTGATGCACATGGTATTAATGTAAGCGTTATTACTATTTAGTATACTATGATAAGATTTATATAAACTATTCGTGACAAAACTATACCGGCACAAAAAAATTGGCACTTTATATGGCTTTGTTAGGAAAGTCGGTATCGACGGCTGCATTCGAACTTTTTGAGTTTGGGCATTCACAATCTTTTTACATTGATGCATAGAACTCATAAAGTACTAAAGCTAAAGTGTTAACAGCCGCCCAAACGTACCCGCTCGCTGCAGCTCTACTAGTACGCTGATGTCCAATAAAGAGCAATAATTTTTTAACTACCAATACTCCGAGGTTAGGCTATACGAGATTAAGGTCAGGATATATAAGATTGTCATACGATCCGCGGTCTCGTGCGAGTTCGCTCCCGGATGTCGTTCTGAGTCGCCATCCTACTAAGCATGTGCCGGCCCGTTTCATTTGTGTGAGCTAAAAAAGTTCCAACCCCCCCCCCGCAGCCCAGCG
>PQWD01008219.1:0-15775 GCA_019425675.1 Leucinodes orbonalis
TACGGGTAGGCGTGCCCCGCGATGGGGACGTTTAATGAGCTGATGATGATGATGATTTTAATATAAGTAGATATTAAGTCTGAAGGACTTAACCTTCACTATAATACTAAGGCCTGTATTCTAAAACGAGTCTCAAGATTGATCTTTACTGAAATACTTTAATAGAGTTACAAAGAGTAGCCGCTATTTATCGTTAATAGCGTTACCCATTTCTAACTCAATTTAAGTAAATATCAACGTTGAGTCTCGTTCTAGAATACGTGCCTAAGTTTTATAAATATGGAGTACAGGCCATCTTAGCAAATATGCATATAAACGTTGTTCTAAGATGTTCAAGCTTCTGATGTTTAATCGTACTTTAACATTTGTACCCGTATGGTACCCAAAGTAATTTTGCATGGTAAGAAGATGCAAATACGAGGTGAACAAAGAAAACCCGACCAGTTCACAGAGTAGATTGAGTGACGGTAGCAAGCAATTTTCCTTGCCCGGTTTTGGTAAGTAGATACTAATGTTTTATAGACGTGCGACTAATTTAGCGACATTTCTTTGTATACCTTCATGTTTCTATAGGGACCTGTATGAGCTGATAATGATGAACTAAATTGTGGTATTTTTTTCTTTCCGATTGACAGAATGACGACCAATGAAACTCATGCTTGCTTGGTCTGCAGGTGTTAGAATGTTTAAAACTTATTAATATATGCACGAAACACGCATATATTATTTAGCGAAGAATTACAGAAACACTACACCCCCCCCCCTATACTTTTACTTGATAAAAACGACCATTTTATATTATTTTTCATATGTTAAGATTGTAATAGTATTGTACTCTTATCATACTTTTATACTTTAATATAGTGACTTTTGCAACTTTTAATCTTCCAATAATAAATTGAGAAATAAATATTTTTTAACATATTTATTATTTCATAAAGCTTTCAACTCTACTATTGTGTAAGCCGTGTGGTGACGGCAGACTAGAATACGATTGTCACCACCCCTACTCTTCCTAGGGTGTCGTAGAAGGCGACAGAGGGAATATTTCCCACCAAGTGATGGGCAGCAGCATCACTTAGGTACTGGCGTATCTCTGCGCTCACCAACCCGCCTGCCAAGCGTGGTGAGTATGGCATTTACCCCCAATGAAGACGCAGGTAAGAATTGGCCCCTAGTCCCCGGCGGCCCCGCTATTCCGGGCTACGGTAGCGGCCACGGTTACGGCGGGGCAAGGGGTGCTAAGAATCTCCGGCAGAGATCCGGCTACCTAAAGAAACAACAACGGCATTTAAAACTGGCAACATATAACACGCGCACACTGAGGACTGACGAAAAGCTATTAGAGCTAGAAACGGAGTTAGGCAGGTTGCATTGGGACATAATAGGTTTGTGTGAAGTCCGAAGAGAGGGGGAGGATACCACAATACTGCAATCCGGCAACCTGTTTTACTACCGTGAGGGCGACCAGATGTCCCAGGGTGGTGTCGGGTTTCTCGTCCATAAGTCTCTCATCAACAACATCGTGAAGATCGAAAGTGTGTCAGCTAGGGTAGCGTACCTTGTACTAAGAATCACCAAGCGCTATGCGCTGAAGGTGGTACAGGTTTACGCACCGACTTCATCGCACTCCGACGATGAAGTGGAGGCTATGTATGATGATATCAGCAGAGCAATGCATACCTCCAAGACACACTTTACGGTCGTTATGGGAGACTTCAACGCAAGGCTGGGCATTCGAAGTGGTTGTGAGTTGAAAGTGGGGCAATATGGATTTGGACACCGGAACCCCAGGGGACAGCGGCTGGCCGATTTCATGGAAAAAGAGGACTCTTTATGATGAACTCTTTTTTCAAGAAGCCGCCGCAGAGGAAGTGGACTTGGTTGAGTCCCGATGGTTCCACACGAAATGAGATTGACTTCATCATGACCACCAGAAGACATATATTTAACGACGTCTCTGTGATCGCCAGGGTGAAAACCGGTAGCGATCACCGTATGGTAAGAGGCACGTTAAATATTAATGTTCAACTGGAGAGGTCTCGCCTGATGAAGTCTACGCTCCGACCTAACGTGCTTCAAATCAATAACCCCGAGAGCTTTCAACTCGAACTGCAGAATCGCTTTGAATGCCTAGAGAGCTGCGTAACAGTGGACGATATAAATAGCGGGCTAGTGGAAACTCTGCAAACAGTTGGGTCTAAGTTTTGCAAGGGACAACGCAAATTAAGACCCAATAAACTATCTCAACAGACTCTCGATCTCATGGCGACAAGACGACAGATGAAACTGCAGTCTTCAGACGACGCGTCACAATACCGGCAGCTTAATAGACGTATATCCAGCTCCTTGCGACGCGATATTCGTCGCTTTAATACAAAGTGTATTAAAGAGGCGATCGAACGGAACAGGGTTCCAAGGTGTTTGCAAGGAACATGTCTGTTGGGCAAAGCCAGCTGACTAGTCTGAAGACCAACAGTGGAAATGTAGTCTCATCAAACCAGAGATTTTGAGGGAGATTGAGAAGTTTTACAGCGAGTTATATACCGCTACACAGATTCCCGCTTCAAGCTTAGCCGAAGACCCGAGAGCTAAGTTAACCCGACATTTATCTGAGGATATCCCGGAAGTCACCTTGAGCGAGATTAGGATGGCTCTGAAACAACTTAAGCGAAATAAGGCCCCCGGAGAAGACGGAATTACCGCAGAACTTTTGAAAGCAGGTGGCACGCCAGTGCTTAAGACCCTTCAGAAGCTCTTTAATTCCGTGATCCGTGAGGGTGCGACGCCAGAGGCGTGGAGCAATGGCGTGGTGGTGCTTTTCTTCAAAAAAGGCGACAAAACCTTGCTGAAGAATTATAGACCCATCACGCTATTGAGCCACATTTACAAGTTGTTCTCCAGAGTCATCACGAACCGTCTCGCGCGTAGGTTTGATGATTTCCAGCCCCCCGAACAAGCCGGGTTCCGCAAAGGCTTCAGCACCATAGACCACATACATACGCTGCGGCAGGTTATACAGAAGACTAGAGAGTATAACCGGCCATTATGCTTGGCGTTTGTGGACTATGAGAAAGCCTTTGATTCGATCGAGACTTGGGCTGTGCTTCAGGCCCTCCAACGGTGCCATATTGACTTTCGCTATATCGAAGTATTGAGATGTCTGTACGAGAGCGCTACTATGTCAGTCCGTGTACATGAAGAGCTTACACAACCTATCCAATTGCACCGAGGAGTGAGACAGGGAGACGTTATATCTCCGAAACTGTTCACAGTTGCGTTGGAAGATATGTTTAAGCTGCTCGATTGGAAAGGACTTGGCATCAACGTGAATGGCGAGTACATCACTCATCTTCGATTTGCCGATGATATAGTAGTCATGGCAGAATCCATGGAGGATTTAAGCACTATGCTCGAAACCCTAGACGGAGCTTCTCAACAGGTGGGTCTTAAAATGAACATGGACAAGACGAAAGTCATGTCTAATGCCCATGTCGTACCTATACCGATATCAGTTGGAAGTTCTGTCCTCGAAGTTGTTGACGAATATGTGTACCTGGGACAGGTAGTCCAAATGGGTAGGTCCAACTTCGAGAAGGAGGTTTCTCGTCGAATCCAATTAGGATGGGCAGCGTTCGGGAAGTTAAGGCAGATCTTTTCGTCCAAAATACCTCAGTGTCTCAAGACGAAGGTCTTTGACCAGTGTGTGTTGCCAGTTATGACATACGGAAGCGAAACGTGGTCGCTCACTAAGGGCCTCTTGAATAGACTCAAGGTTGCTCAGCGTGCTATGGAGAGGGCTATGTTAGGTGTCTCCCTACGCGATAAAATCCGAAACGATGATATCCGTAGGAGAACTAGGGTGACCGACATAGCCCAGAGGATTAGCAAGTTGAAGTGGCAGTGGGCAGGGCACATAGTGCGTAGAACCGATGGCCGATGGGGCGGAAAGGTTCTCGAGTGGCGTCCACGTAACGGAAAGCGAAGCGTAGGCCGACCCCAACCAGATGGACGGATGATCTGGTTAAGGTGGCGGGTAGCAGATGGATGTCAACTGCAAGGGATCGGTCCGCGTGGAAATCATTAGGGGAGGCCTTCGTTCAGCAGTGGACATAATTGGGCTGTAATGATGATATGAATGATGTTGTGCAAAACCAAACTGCATTAGAGAAATCAAAATTTAAAGATTCAAATCTTTTGAAATTATCTTTGAATTATATCATTAAAAATAACATATATATTTTTAGTACCACCCTTTATCTACCTATCTAACTACTTAATATCGTCTTTTTTGTGTAAACAACATTTGACTTCATCATCAGCTCATTAAACGTCCCCACCGAGGGGCACGAGCCTACCCGTATAGGGTGATTAGGCCTTAGTCGTCCACGCGGGCCCAATGCGGATTGGACGACTTCCACACAAACCTTCGAATCTCTTCGCAGGCGTGCATGAAGGTTTCCTCACGATGTTTTCCTTCACCGTAAGAGCGTCGGATAACGTACATATATTTTTCGAAAATTCGAAAATACATTGGTACGTGTCGGGATTTGAACCTCAGCCCTCCCGGTAGGAAGGCGACAGTCCACACCACTGAGCCACCGACGCTCTTTTACATTTGACTTAGTTGGTCTTAATATTTAAAACAATAGGTACGTTGCGATTTCAGCCTTTGTCGTACGACTGCAGAGCGCTCAACAAGATCACTGTTTGCGGTCCTTTCAAGACAAATATCGCGAAAGATCGATGTTTGTACGGGACACTTGCTCCGACTGGTTCATTGTTACAGTGTCCTATTGACAAATTCTTGGTAGTTAAGCAGCGCAAATATTAAATTGACCGCAACATTGTTTGCATGAGTATGCTGTTTGATGAGTTCTGCTGAGACGTTTCCTTAACTGACGAGCGAGTTCAGTTGAGGAAACGTCGAGCGAGCGAATGTTTATCAAGGATTGATGTTAGTTATAAATGCTATATGAAGTACATCGTGCTTGTTATTGTCAAGGATATTTTATGGTCACGGATTTGGAAATCAATTGTGAACTTAAAGGTCTATTGTCTTAAGTTAAACTTTTTTTATATATATTGTTGAAACTGTTTCTTTTTGCTTTTATTATTAAAAACATGTTATACTCGATTCAAAAGCTCTACGCTTAGAGCCCAAAACCACGGCGACTAAACTAATTGTGAAATTGTTTGATGCTAAGATTTCTGACATTGAATTTCTATTTCTATTTTTAAGAGTCTTGTCAAGATAAATTCACAATTAAATTCTGAAAACTAAAGTGTAATGAAATTTTTTATGTCGTATTTTGTAAGTCACTAGAACTGCGAAGCCAAAATAATGATATATGCAGGTGCTTATACCATCTGTGAATGCTACTATCGCATGTCGAAGCTTAATTAACCCTTTCGAGTAATCGGAAGTCTCATATATACATGTAGAAGTATTTCATGTCCAGTCTAGTTTATATTTGTTTAAACGGGTTCCGTCTGAGCGTTATTATAGCTGTGCATGGTCGTGATTTGAATAGTTCCGTATTGGAGTGCCATTATACGATGCACCGGAATAATGTGGACATCCAGATAATGCGCTGGGCCCTAATTCTGATATAAATAAATATCCACTGAAATTCTTACAGTGCCATCTAGTCCCAAACTAAGCAGAAGAACACGCAAACACTTATACTACTATGTCGAATTAATATAATTATATTTAATGTTAAACGTATACGGCGCTCTGAAACTGTAGCCTTAGTTTTAAATACCTAACAAATGTTGCAATGCCCTGACAGGGTCATGTTGAGAAACCTGTACTAATATTATAAGACCATTGTTAACCAACATGCGCAATAAATGAATATGAATATGAAATTAATATGGGTACTAAACAACGGATAGCAAATAATAACAATAATAAATATCCACTGACATTCACACAGCGCCATCTAGCCCCAGTTAATCGTGAAGCCTGTGTACTCAACAACAATAACATACTTTTTTTTGTAACTACATGTATATTAAACATAGGAAACCCAGACCAATACAAACAGACATGTTCATGCACACAAATATTTGAACTGCATCAGGAACACTTAGTGTAGTAGCCAATGCCTCAACCATTACACCAAATGGGCCGTCAAAGCAATAAGAAAATATTCAAATACAATTAATGTAAATAACGGAATATCCTTCCTAGCTAACATTCTAGAAACGTCTAATATATTGACAACGTATTCTGTAGTTATCTATTTACATTTGAAGTACGTGCCGCGGGTTATTTCTAGATATATTGCTTATGACAAAGCACAATTCAAAAGGAGAAAAGTGGTCAAGCGTGTTCTGGTTTGCATAATGTATTCTTACTGGCAATGGATATTGTTTTTGTGGGCTTAAAGCTATATGTGAAATTAATGTATCTCTTTAGATAGATAGATAGATAGATAGACTCTTTATTGCTCACAATAAATTAAATACAAACAAAACCATAAAAACCAATACAGTGGGCAAAGGCGGCCTTTCGCTACAAGGCGATCTCTTCCAGGCACCTTAGGATAAAGAAGACGAAAAAAAGTAAGGTAGTGGGCAGAAAATAGGAAAACAAATAATATATGGTCATATTATACATAAACTAAAAATAAAATAAAAGAACAAAATACTTAAATAAATACACAAATCTAATAAATATGCTAACATAAATAAATAAAATAAGATATGTAAACAAATACGTTTCTCATAAATACTACTAATCTATATAATAATTCTCGAAATAATTACAATGTAGTGTCCAATAAATGTGGGTGGAGTCTGTCTTAATGTCAGTACGATTTTGCATGACGAATATCAGGCGGCAACCTGTTCCACAAAGTCGTAGCTCCTACGGTAAAGGACTCTTTGAAATACCCAGAAATTAGTGAACGGAGTTCTCAGCACATTATCAGACTTAGACCTAAGATCAGACAGTGGTCTGTACCAAGAAATTGGAAACAATCTTTCAGATAGGAAGGGGTCGAGGGTCATACAGAACCTTATATAAGAGTCACACATGTTCTTCACGGCGTTGTGCGTATAGGTAGCCAGGCAAGCTACGCCTAAATTCAGACACATGGTCAAACTTGCGTAAGCCAAAGATTACCTAATGCATAGGTTCTGCAAACGCTGCAGCTTATTGAGCAAATCTTCATTAAGATCAATAAGGCAGACATCAGCATAATCTATAATTGATAAAGGAGAGACTGTGCAAGTTCAACTTTCGTCTTCACGGGTAACAAATTTTCCACCGCCGAAGCGAACCAAAGCCGCGAAAACCTTGCGACTGACCTCAGACACATGCGAACTCCAAGACAGAGTGTTGTCAAAGAACACTCCTAGATTTTCACAGTCTCTTCAGTCTCTTTAGTTGTTCCTTATTGTTGGATGTATCGAAAAGACATTATTAAAAGAAGCATATATAAAGGTATTATTGTTAAAAGGATCGGTATTATTTCGTATTTACAAAAGAAATAATTTATTAGGTTCACAAAAAACAAGCCTCAGGCCGATGGACCGACGACTTGCGAAAGGTCACTGGTGGAGGCTGGATGAGAAAAGCGGAGGACCGGGATATCTGGCGGAAAAGGGGAAACCTTGGTCCAGCAGTGGACTACGATAGGTTGAATAGAGACAAAATACAGACAAAAATATAATTTATAATAATAAGGACGTGACGACCCATCGCCCGCTGGTGAGTTTCACCAGTGCAGTCAGTCACGCAGGGCAGCTTGTGGCGAGCTGTTGGTGCGTAGCGACGCCACGGACCGACGGCCCCAGAGAGTGCACACTGACCGTCTCCGGCTCCCGGAGTGCCCACCCAAGTCGGGACTCTCACCTCTGGCTTGCCTTCATGGCTGTCCAGAGTGGGGTTGCAAGAGCTACATGCTTGAGGGTGGAAGTGAAAGATGCATAAGTCGCGAGTTGGTGCAGTTTGTCTGCGCGAAAGCGGTGTACACCTCTCGACACCTAGCCGCTCTGCGCCGGTGTTGCGTCCAGGCATTACGCCGCTAGTGGATGCCCATCTAGCGGGTGGCAAGTCACCGTCTGCCTTAATTTCAAGATTGAGACATTTGATTTGGCAGGCGCCCCGCTTGTCTCAATCAATAGCCCAGAAACTAGTCCAGCAATTACCTATCCATAGCCCTAATTTATTTTTTCTTTCCATATTTGCAATAGTCCTTGCACAAGCGGGTGCTCGCTCTGTGTGTACTTCCATAGTGCAGGCAGAGCGAGCGGCCGCTCGGTGTACACATCACAACTCATTATTCTGTCTCACAAGCCTCTACGTGTTGGACCCAATGTCCCACGCAAGCTTCAAAGGACCGGTCTATGAACCGTGAACTCCTAACAGAGACTACAAATAATAATAATAATAAACATTTATTTGTAAGACACAGGTGGTAAATTTTTACAGTTGGTAAGCGTCATGTGAAATAATGTTACACTATGTTTGCCAATATGAGGCGTAAAATTTAAATTAAATTGAAATTATATGATGTGCCCGATACAACATTACATTTTACATTTCCAAATATTAATCACATATAAAATTATTTATGTTAGCACTTTATTGTTCACGTGTATAATCAACTAATATGTCAAAAGAGTTTATAAAATTAATGTCTAATTACAAGTGTTATGTCATTATGTCAAATAGTTAGTAAAATTAATACCAATCTTAATTAAAATGTCAAATTAATAGTTAATATTTCAAAAATTATCAAGAATACATTTTACAGCATAACACACTCATACACATTATAATTGGTCTGTTAAAAACTCCGTTACAGTGTACTATGCTTTCCTTGTTAGCCAAGCTAGGAGTTCCTTACGAAACAGTTGCCATTCTTGTTCTTTAAATCTTGTGGCAATTTATTATAAATTTTGGGGGCCATGCAGAAAATTCCATTGGATTAAGGCAGTGCTTGTAACGGGTGCTTTTAACTTGTTCCCATGACGTTAAAATAAAATAGGTTATATAGAAGATAATTAATTAATTAATTAATAGAGCGTCGGTGGCCAGTGTGTGGACTGTCGCCTTCCTACCGGGAGGGCTGAGGTTCAAATCCCGACACGTACAATGTATTTTCGAATTTTTCGAAAATATATGTACGTTATCCGACGCTCTTACGGTGAAGGAAAATATCGTGAGGAAACCTTCATGCAACCTGCGAAGAGATTCGAAGGTTGTGTGTGAAGTCGTCAATCCGCACTGGGCCCGCGTGGGACGACTAAGGCCTAATCACCCTATACGGGTAGCTCGTGCCCCTCGGTGGGACGTTTAATGAGCTGATGATTGATGAGAGATAATTCAAATGTGTCAACCAAATCGGTTGCCAGTCAGCTGTTCTGTTTCAGCTACGTGTAGCTGTGACGCTGGTTTTTACGTGGAGCCGTTATTGTAAGTGAGAGAATTACCAGGCCTATTCCAGTAAAATTAGATAAATAAATTATATAATTAATGCATAGGTAAGTGAAATTAGTGAGTGAGGATTTGTATATATGTGATGGTTTCTGAATTTATTTACGTAGATTGTTACAATATAAAAAAATAATAGAGGTTTGTCAGTACGGCTACGATGATATTATTATTCATTTGATAAATTAATGAAAATACACAATTTTAGATTTCAGGCTTAACTCAAGAAACGAAAAAACGATTTATTGCAAATTCGCAGATATTAAAAAGGGTATGACATCCATAATAACGATTTGTGGGGCTTGTGACCGGCACTGACAGAATAATCAATGCTTTACATTTTTATATGTGTTCTTTTATTATATTGCTTTGAAAAAATTATTATTACCAAAAGTAAACCTCTGAAAGTCAAAGTGTTTCTTTCACTTACGTAATGGCAAATAAAAAAAAATAAAAATAAGTACATACGTCAAATAATATAGCTTTTTTGTAAAGCTCAAGTACTGCTTTAAACAGAAAACACTAGATCTACTGTTTTGAATCACAAAACACACGCCTTCCTTTGCATTAATATTCGAGAGGTATATTCAAAATAATCCAATTTAAACCCTATCTTAAGGGCAAAAAGGTTCCATTCGCGGGTTGAAATACTAATTTCCCATAGTTCAAATGCTGAACCCTAAATAACATAACTGGGTCCCTGCCCGGACTCCGTGTCACATTATTCTGCTGTCATTCAATTTGTCTCCTCTCAGACCGAGACTAAGTAGTTTTTTTTTTGGTGCTTCAAATTCGTATTCAGTGAAACGGTACGGCTATAAGAAATTACGAGATAATGTGATTGTTAAGGTTCTGGAGATAGTAACACGAATTGTGTGAACGCTGTATTTTGCAAAGTTCCTTATTATTGGCAATACGAGGATCGTGGATAATTTTGAGGTATTTGGCTAGAAATGTGTGAAATAGGTTTCTAAATGTATTTTGGTTTAAAGTTGACGAAAACTGTGTTGACACAGAGTGCATTTAATCTTATCTCATTATACTCTTAACTATCACTGTCTACGGTTGGACGTAACGTCACTACCATTATGCGTCAGAAATCCCGGTTTTCCACTTTTCTCAAGTGTCTTTAAAGTAAATGTTTTTATTTAAACTGTGTATCATGGATTGAAACCATAATATTAGATTTATATCCTATAATAGAGCAAAAAGGTATATGCATTAATCTACATCATTTTCATAGCATGATAATCATTCGAAATTTTGTAATTATTCTGGTTGGAAATTTCGGAATAAAACCAACCTAAATATTGCACCGCAGCATATAAATATGCCACTTTAGTTTACCGTACTAAGTAAGGAGCTTTGCGTCTTGAAAAAGAAATGCTTAACTACGTTACTTGATGGACAGAAAGTAAACCGGGCAATATTTTTAATGGCCTCTGCTACAATTAAATTACTTGCATTTCTTCTTGCAGTCTAAAGTCGGTTGCGGTAAAAGGAATTTCATACTCTAACCCAAGGAGTGTAAGCACACATTTTGATATAACAAAAATAAGTAAGAGCGTTTAAGTTGACCATGTACAAATTCAATGATCATAGCTTCGTCTTCTTTTAAAAGCGTTGTACAAGGTTCTAAAGGGGTTGATAACTGACTGAACAACCAAGCTGTCAATACGATTTATTATAATATTTCTATAGCATTACAATACTTATTATCACTTATTAATACTTATTATCACCCTATACGGGTAGGCTCGTGCCCCTCGGTGGGACGTTTAATGAGCTGATGATGATTACAACACTAATATGTGACATCACGGTGTATGATTTATGAACTGAAAATCTTCTAGTATTTTTTTCTAAAATAAAGGGTAGATACGAGCATTTTTATGGAATATTGAGATACAATCTTAGATAAATAATTTACTAACCATATGACTATCTCACTCATAAAATGACCGTGGCCAAAATTTCGTCCATAAGTTGGTTAAAGTTTTCATTCATAATCACGCCGCTCGCTACATGTAACATGCTCGTGCTTTGAACAATATGTCGGGTGTAATTATGACATACAATTTTATGAATAAAATTAGAGAACCCTTATCAAGACAGTACAAAGAATTTCAAAGCACTCCATTTTTCAGTAATATTTGATATCCGCGTTGATCCTACGATATGGAAAGTTGGCTGTCCCCTCTGAACGAACATTTTCCGAGTTAGGGCATTTGGGAGTTCCTATCAGAGACAAAGGCAGGAGTATTCCCTATATTCCCAACGCTAGATGTCACGTGACACAAATGTGCAATAGAAACTTCAGCATCCAGAGCATTAGTACTTTCAACAAAGCTTTACGGTTTTAGGATTTGTGTCGCTCTGGAATATAAATAGGTGTGCATTGGATGTTAAGAGTTTTCTCAAGTTTCCACTCGGATCGAACTGCCACCATTTCGCGAACTTCTGGCAAATTGATACAGTGGATACGTTGCCTTGTATCAAGAGTGGGTCTTATAAACTTACTGCGGGTTTTGTACGCTTTGTAGCATTTGTATGGCTACAGCATGATAATAAGTGCTATTGATTTATTTATATTGGTGAGTTCGTTGAGAGCGTCGGTGGCTCAATGGTGTGGACTGTCGCCTTGTTCAAATCCCGACACGTACCAATGTGTTTTCAATTTTCGAAAATATATGTACGTTATCCGACGCTCTTACGGGGAAGGAAAACATCGTGAAGAAACCTTCATGCTCACCTGCGAAGAGATTCGAAGGTTGTGTGTGAAGTCGTCCAATCCGCACTGGGCCCGCGTGGACGACTAAGGTCTAATCTCCCTATACGGGTAGGCTCGTGCCCCTCAGTGGGACGTATAATGAGCTGATGATAATGGTGAGTTCGTTGCTAAGGATTCTAAAGCAATCAGAAGCAATTTCTCAATTATCGCCATAGGTATTTTACCGTAAATACAAATGACCGCCAATGATGCCTTAAGACGCCAGACTATAGAATTTCTATATTGTGTCATGATTCCCGGTGTTCAATGGTTCAATAAAAGATCTATTTCTATATAATGATGCATAATGGCGTTTCAGTCAGTAATATATTTTAACTATTATGGAAGACCAGTGAATCGGTCAGTGAACTTTTGGGTTCAAATATAATATAATAGAAAAAATAACAATGTTCCCAAGTTTAGTAACAACAGTATAAGGGACTGTAAGACAATTAGGAAGCGTCCATTCCATAACATTACTCTTTTTACAAATTGAAGTGACTACATCTATATCATTAGAAAATATCCATAGGTGAATCATAACAAAGGATCAAACTGATCTAAATTACCTAATTAATTCCACGGACATTAGGACAGAACGATTCACGAAAGATGACGATTCTTGGTTCTTTGGGGGTGCGGCGGCGGCGACTGCGGATTTTTTTAAATTTTGTTAACTGAACGTAAGTCGTTTTTCAATATATCAAAATTCGATTGTTTCACTGTCATTAAAAATGTATTTATCTTTGCCATTTGTTTTTGTTTTTTTTTATGTTATAAGTTTACAGGACGGTCTGGATGCTCACCTGATGGTAAGTGATACGCCTAAACATGACAGAGCGGCATTGAAGGAGACCAACAACTGACAGACAGTTATTATCCTCCATCAATGCCGCACTGCGCCGTCATCCGAGACAACAGATGTTAGGTCTCTTATACCCGGTAATTTCACTAGCTACAGTGCCTCATCCCGAAACATAAAAGTGCATAACACTCCTGTTTCTGATATCTGGCACTGCGGTGGTACCTACCTAGACGACTCAGAATCGAGTCTACCACCTAGTAAATGTTGTGGTCATCTTTTGAATCGTATTACACATCAAATCCACTAATCTCATCCACAAGCAGATTGGAACATTATCTATAGATAGTGTCGCGATAAGCATTTAATTATTCAACAACAAGCCGGGGCTTCGTCAAAGGGCTAGGATAACATACATGTTCTGTAGATAGTCAGTATTGATTCATGTACACAATTAGTGCTTCCATCACATGTCTCAATTGGACGAGATAGTACCATCTATACATATTAGGTACTTTGTCATAATTGTTATCTGCTACGGTGGGAACACTGATGGTTTGTAGTTGCCTAGATAAGTTTTGAACTTGGATTATTGTATACACAATTTTTTTGTGTTCTTTTTAAATATAGATACTAGCGTTAGAAATAGCAATCTTAGGGATACAATCAGAAACGATTTAATCCGTAAGAGAACTAAAGTTACCGACATAGCCCATCGGATAGCAAGTTGAAGGGGCAATGGGCTGGTCACGAATGGCGCAGAACCGATGGCCGTTGGAGCAGACGAGCTCTGGAGTGGAGACGCGACTTGACAAGCGTAGCGTAGGACACCCTCCGGCTAGTATGGTTGAATAGGATAGGATAGGTTAGTTTGGAATTTATAAAACAAATATTGTTATCTCGATTGTTAGCAGTAGATATCTGGGGTTGCAGTAGTGCCCCAGCTAAGACTAGCGAAGCGCAAGGGCACTATCCTATCTTTTCTTGAAGTGTTTCATAGTATTTTTGAAATAAAAATAGAGTTGGTTTCCAATGTGCCAGATATTTCATATTCTCATACGATTTCGATAATAAACTAATTGAATATATAAATACTCATTTAATAGCTCTACTATTTAAGATTTTATTGTTTTCTTAAATATGCCGATTTTCGTCCTGGCACAATAATGATCATCAAAATGTTTGGCTACTTCTTGAAGTGCTAGAAAGCTGAAATTTGGTATGTAATCTAGGATATAAATATCATAAATATGGCTTGCTGTTTGGTTACTTTTTAAGATCAGAAATTAATATTCACATCACACCACATGGTAGCGAAACGACTAAGCCGTACATACGAGTATTAACTGGTATTTAGAATTTGTTGAAGTTAGGGTCGGTAGAGTTAGGTCGTGTAGATTCAGAAGCTTGGCTCTACAGAGATCTGATATTGTTTTTAATAGCGCAAACCTTATGTGATAACATGAATGTTTTTGATGAAAAAATATTAGTAAGGAGAACGTAATTAAATAAACTTGCTTTAATGTACATATTATAATATCCGCTCGAATATAGCACGCGCGTATACAATAGATTCATGTATTGTGTGTTGTGAGTTTGCCACTCATGCTACGTTCGACGTTTATGAAACGCTATCACAAATTTAAGTATCTACTCAAGGCGTAACAAAATTTTTTTTTTTTAATTTGCGCTGGCGAAAAGCAAATATATACATGAAGGACATATATATCCGGGTTTCATCCCCGGGCGTAACAAAACATTTGTGTGCATGAACATGTCTGTTTGTAATGGTCTGGGTGTTTTCTTATGTATAACATGTATGTATTTACAAAAAAAAATGTATATAAGTATATTTATCCTTGTTTAGTACCCATATACAGGCTTCACGCTTAACTTGGACTAATGGCGCTGTGTGAATGTCAGTGGAATTTATTTATATTTATTTATTTACATATTACACGACGCGTAAAGTCATTCACAGCTCCCATCTCATATAAATGAACAACTTTACCCACGTACTCATTGACAGGATTGGGCAACATAATTAAGTTCAGAATGGAACTATTATTAACAGCTAATACAATTTTCGCCTTAACAAGGACAGATTGTGGTGTGGATAAAAAGCGTGCTTCTAAATAAGTCACTCGCGACTCGGAAATCAACAGTGTGACTACGAATTTGAGCTACGTGCGGTTAACGAGGAAAGTTGAGACGCTTGCACTGCGACACAAAATGTACTAGTTTTATGTTCACGAGCGGAGCGGATAATTATATTTTGTTGCAGTCAAAATCTTATCTATTCCAGTACTCTAGTCTTATTTACTTGATTTCAAGTCGTTAAAATTAGCGACCGAAATCAGTGAATCGCTGATTAATAATAATAATCTTTATTTTTCATCACAAATCCATAATTGTAAAGCTATACCAATACATCTAAAATAACAGAAGGTATATTATTCATAAGTGCAATAACGTATGGTTGTGTGAGACTGATGCTGTGATTGATTTTAAACCTGTTGTGCAGGTCATCAGGTCTCCCCCACTCGGTATAAAAACAAAAGGAAGTATGCATGTGAGCGATCGCCTGGTCAAGTTAAAATAAATATTCACTGACCATTCACACAGCGCCATCTAGCCCTACGTTAAGCATAAGCTGTAGTATGGGTACTAAGCAACGGTACACATACTAATGTAATTTTTTTTTGTAAATACGTACATATTATAAATAGACAAACCAGACTAATACAAACAG
>PQWD01008220.1:0-15461 GCA_019425675.1 Leucinodes orbonalis
TCAGTATCGACCTTTCCTTAACTTTCTTCTTCTAATATTTCCTTACATAACACCATAACACCAATTAGTTGTAATTTTAAATCAACGTGTAATTACTAAACACGCGACTCTAAAATACTCAAGTATTTAGTAAGACAATGAAGTTTAGGTGCAGAAATCTACAAATGAAGATATAGCAACAAACGTCGGTAAAGTAACATTCTTGTAATGCAAAGCAACTTTGGCAGTCCGTCAAAACTACGAAGGGTTACGGTAAAACCACTTTTATAAAGTTTCGGAGACCAGGTCCAACTGATAAAAAGAAATAATGTAATTATTATCCACCACAATTCCAACACTTAAGTAAAATTTATGTAATATCCACGTGCAATATTAAGGTAAAACTCTAAATTGTTAGCGCCGCATTCCTTTTGTTTTTAAAAACAATTATTGTATTTTTATAAACAGTATTTTCATTGTGTGTAAAATACAATTCTTTTTCTGTTTTAGTCTAGCATCATATATTTTATTTGTAAGTTTAACCGTCTCCAGTGGATATATCTAATAGACAAAATTGATTAAGCGGCTAATAGGTTTATTAAGACTAGTGTTGACTGAAGCCAGAATAGAATAAATATTGTAAGTGGTACAGGAACATACGTAAGTCTACTAGCGCCGATAAACGCAAAATAATTAAAACATGAAATTATAACATCGGTAACTTATGGAACGCTACATATTGATCAAGGTAAACATACAAAAGAAAAAGCTTTTAACGTCAAAGCAACAGAAAACACAAGGCTCCGTTTACAGTGTTCATCAATGAGGCACTTAATAAAACAGGAGCGGTCAAAGAGCACAAACCCTACATTCATTCGCATGTGACCGCGGCCCATTACAGCATGTGGAGTATACTCGTGGAGCAGGGCTGCCACTAGCACGTTGCGTCCTGTAGGGCTGTAGAAATAATTGCCATGGTTACACCACATAGCATACAACATGCAGAAGGCTCGTGTCTTGGAAACATTAGTACAAAAGTTCCATTTATACTTGGTTTAAATCGAGTCGCATTTGAACCAGAATCATACCTTACGTACTCAAATTTCAAATGCCCTGAGTGAATGAATGGTCAGCTTTTAATTATAAGTAATACTATGTTAATGTCGGCCCAAAATCTACAAAACGGTTGGTATGTACAACGGGTAACGGTCCAAAACCTCAATTTCTTAAGTCATTGTGGGAGGTCTTAGTCCAACAATAGACTAGATGGCTATTGTGACGGAAAAATTGTGGTAGAAATTTTTTTTACCCAGTGATTTAAATTTTGGGATTGAATTTCTCATTATGGTCATCATAATGAACACTGATGGCCCTTCTAGCAACACTAGGCAAGTGCAGAGTGCTTTTGCACTCGCCAAGCCTACAACCTTCTCTCAGCATCACCCCCTCTGCATTAAAAACTTTAATAAAACAATGAGCTTATTGGACAGTTCGAACCATACTTAGAATGTTACAAAGGCTGATCATAAATGGGTATTTAACTACCTGATTTTATATTCAAGATGCAGATATTTATGATTAAATAATTTGTGTATCATAATATTCATAATACTAAATAATTTGACTCTTAGACGTAACGAATTAAACAAGTCGGGGTAACGTCATAACATAAGTAAACGTGAAACCAGGTCACTTTCTGTATAAAGTATACTATGGTCTCTTGGATGACGATGACACTTCATCCGTCCTGTCGCCTGTCCGGAGTGCTGGATGAACAACCTGCACTAGGTCACGAGGCTATTCGGCATCCTTTGAAACAAGCTTCGTTACTTTGAAAAGGAAAGCAGACACTTTTTGTAGCTAATGATATTTAATAAGATGAACACCAACTCACCACCTGTACAAGTGCAGACTCTTACAACTTAAGGGGTACACTCATCAAGGCAACAACTACTTGTGTCTTAAGAACATTCAATCATGTCGCTTAAAATTTGGTTGAGCAATATCCCGAAATTTCTAGAAAGTGTGCATGTCTTATATACAATGTAAAGGAGTCCTTGTTATGCAACATTTGGTCACATTTACACAGTAACTAGAGAACTAACTTTAGCCTGCAAAGCCCCAAATAACATACAATAATAACCGAAAATGGTTTCATATTTGCTTCACCTGTCACTCGTTGTCCAAAGTAGTTATATATTAAAAAAAAGCCTTAAAATTACCATCGTTATTTGATGATTGGAAAGATGTTCACATTTATTTTATTAGTGCGACAGTGTTTGATAATCCTAGCTGCGTCTCAATGAAGGTACAAACAAAACAATATGCTTTAAAATCTGTCACAGTGAAATGTTTAAAACATATCTCGCAAACGAAACTAAATGTCACATACGGGCCGTCCGCGACGCGTCCATTTAACAACGGTAATTATTCAACGCTTATGTATGAAGGGCGTTCTGTATCACACACTGCCTGGGGGCACGTTCCCAATCTCAATCTGGCACTGACATCGGGTGGTTGTGCTTTTTGTTGTACATTCAGGAGCGGTAACCTGAACTGAGATTGTAAAGGGTCACGGGTGCACAAAAACAGCGATATTATATTCCGTGATGTATTGTTTGGTACATAAATAGTGTGACTTAATTCTGAGAGGATAGGCTTATTAGAGACAGGAAAATTACGAGTGCCTCGTCAATAGTCCGTAATAAATTACTGTGACTGTGACCTTACATTTGTTCATGGGTGGCCATGTCGCGTACTTTCAGGTAGTAAACGTTTGTTGTTGAGTCCGTCACCCCATATTTTCATATTAATTACGATGTAGGCTTGCTGAGTTTAGTGATGGCGATCACTATAATTCTGGTTATGTCATCCACTGTTACTTGTAAAACCACTTAATTATTTTAATCTGCCACGAAGTCCAGCGATCTTGTAATGCAGGTCTAGAGATCTAGACCGGCGAGTTTCAAAAAGTGTCGTGTGAGAAAAGCGGTGAATCGATTTGTTTGGTTCAAAATGCGTTAGGCCTTTGGTCTTTGGTGGTGAGTGGGAAAATGTATATATCCCGGGCAACTTAGTTTTATAGTTGAATGTATCTTGGCTAACACAGTTAATTAAAACCAGCACAATTCAAAAGACAAATTCGTTCGAGCTAGTATTTGCATTTCTTGGTTCACGTTCACCAGTGCTTACTGTCATGACTTCCATGACGAGCGGATCAGTATTTACATTTTTACCATTGAGAAGAGTTTTGTAGTGAGACTTAAAAACTTGAACTTTCCTCTTGTCATCCATGTGGAAGCTGGAAAAAAATTTGGAGAATCAAGATACCTGGCGCAAAATGGAGGAGCCCTATATCAAGTTTTGCACTGAAATAGGTTGAAGAGAAAATCTGAATGGAACTTATTAAAGGAATCAAAATTAAACAGTGATTAATATTCTGTAAAGCATTTTTTGTGTCTTGGAATTCTTAAGCTTCGCAATTTCTATAAATACGTGACGGAAAGCGTTTATACTCGTCCATTTATAGAAGCTCTAGTTTATTCGAAGAATCGATTTACTTGTAAAGCACGAACGTAGCTTTGAATTCAAGTGAAGGGAACAAATCTCAATCTAGTTCCTGAAAGCCCCAGGCTAGGTTTTTCTGTTGTCATACAAAATGTAGTTCACTCCAGAGATATCGACAGTAAATGTTCTGATGAATTTTCTTATTATAAAGCATCTTTATTATAATCTTCCTTATCACCTTCAGTCTAGGCCTACTACTGGGCTCAGGCCTTCCCACTGAACATCGCTTGGGTAAATGGGGTCGTAACCCACCACGCGGCCACAATGCGGATTGGTGGGTGTTCTGAGCGGGTCCGCCACGGCGACAAACTAGTCCCACATATCCGCGCCGATGCCTCAATCCTTCTGGCGTGGAAGTCGAGGACTTTCCCACTCCATATAAAAAAAAAATGAAAGGGTGTTAACGACAACCATGCTAAGATTGTAGCCGGGACCGATGGCTTTACTTGCCCTCCGAAGCACGGAATCATCTTTCTTTTCGGGCAATTACGGAAGCTAATTACTAATAAGGCTAACCACTAACTAAACACTCATCATCATCATCATCAGCTCATTAAACGTCCCCACTGAGGAGCACGAGCCTACCCGTATAGGGTGATTAGGCCTTAGTCGTCCACGCGGGCCAAGTGCGGATTGGACGACTTCACACACAACCTTCGAATCTCCTCGCAGGCGTGCATGAAGGTTTCCTCACGATGTTTTCCTTCACCGTAAGAGCGTCGGATAACGTACATATATTTTTCGAAAATTCGAAAACACATTGGTACGTGTCTGGATTTGAACCTCAGGCCTCCCGGTAGGAAGGCGACAGTCCACACCATTGAGCCACCGACGCTCTCTAAACACTGTTTTAAATCATTTCATGAGAACCCATTGTATATTAAGAGTACTTGTACTTTTCATGTAACACGGCACAGTAATGTAAAACTACATTATTATAAAAGAGAGCAAAGAATCTACATTCAAAGCTCTTTGTGCCGTATTGTTTAAAAAATTACAAATATCCACTCTTTCATGCAAATATTTTAACGCAATGCTCTTTTTACGTATGCATACATTATAAAAGTATACATGGCTGTTAATAACGCGGTTTCATATTAGGGTCAGTAAGATTAAGCTTATTAATTACATTAAATTAATATATTACTCAAACAGCATATAATTTGAGTATCTGATTATTGAAATAACGGTTTTTTACTACATGCGTATACAATTATATATACGCTACACGAATTATATTTTTTTAACGGCGATATTGTTTGTTACGGCTAATCCCTGAAATTGGATTTCTTTTTGGCAGGTACCTGATGCTATAAGGAAAAAAGGCTACTTATATTACAAAAATATATATTAATAGCCGATTAAAAAAAAATGAGGTAATCGACCGTATTTAAGCTTGTTTGTGTTTGTTCACGGATATCCTCGTCATTTATGAACCAATTATTATGATTCTTTATTTGTTGAAAAAAGGATACTTCAGATGTGGTTCTGTTTTAAAGAAAGTCAGGGTTTCAAGATTGAGACCCGAAAAATCTAACCTTTAAAATCGATTCAAGGATAATAAATGTCTTCAATTACTTAATAAACTGATTTTTTTAGTTTTAGTTTAAAGATGTTATTTTTAAATTATTTTTTGAAGAATAAGATTATCCGTGTGGCGTTAAGTCACAGTAGCGTGGGCTGCGCACTTGAAGTGTAACAAAGTGATTTTAATAAAATTTGGTATGAAGCTAGCTCACACTCAAGATATAATAATAAATAATCTCTTTGTTGCCACGTAAATCATCACATGGTTTCTTATGGCAACTACATACATTAAACTCAGTATTTAACAGATGACAACTGTTGACTGTGGTAGGAAAACCTATGTTACAAGCAACAGAAGTATAAATACAGAGACAACGTTTTACTGCGGGGAGAATATCATATAACGCGGGTGACACTGCGGGGCACAGCTAGTATTAAATAAAATTACTTTAAGTGCAGTACTTAAAAGGTACTCATCAAAAGATCTTTGTAAGCTTCAAGTAAGTCAAATAGTTAGCGTTCATGCAAGCAAGACTTCCTGTTGTTCTTAACGGCTCCATAAAAACTATCGAGGCAACGTAATTGCGGGTTCCTCACCAGGGGGCTACATTGTACGTTGCGCTCATAAAACGATGACCCTTATTGCGTTTCCTGAAAAATAAATGTTCGCAAGGAACATATTGACTGGGAACGTTTGCCTCTGGAGAAAATGCCTGAAATTAATAAAATGCGTTTATTCTCAGACCATTCTCTATTGATTGTTAGTCCAGAAAGTTCCTAATAAACTATTTTAGGAACAGAAGCAATCAAATAATGAAACCTCAGTCAAACATATTCAAAATATTTAAAGTAGGAAGCACGACTAGCACTCCCCAAAAGACTTCCTTTCAAAAGTAACAGGGGTACATTTTCAAGAAATGGTTAATGGATTTTTTTTTACTAAAATAAGATTACTTAGTGGTAGACTCGATACAGAGTCATCTAGGTAGGTACCACCGCAGTGCCAGATATCGTGCCGTGAAACAGGAGTGTTATACACTTTTGTGTTACGGGATACCGGAAATTATCGGGTAAAAGAGACCTAGCATCTGTTGTCTCTGGTGACGGGCGCAGTGCGGCATTGATGGAGGATAATAACTGTCTATCAATTGTTGATCTCCTTCAATACGAACTGAAACTTTACAATGTTCATGAGCATAGAGGGGGTTCAACAGTGGACGTTGTTTAGCTGTAGTAGTCACTAAAAATAGCAAAAATTTTCGAAAAATACATTAAGAATGATTTCAATTTTTCATACTTATCAATCTCTTGTAATATATTTATTGATTAAATTTTCTCGGTTATGTACAAAGTAGGTTCCATAAACAAAAAGTCAAGTAAAAGGGTGACTAAGAAAAATATTTCATGCTGTAGTTGTGGTTTTAACATTGGAAATGTTCTTCCGATCGCGCTGTTAGGGGCCCGTTTTCAGCGAAAGTGTAACATCGTTGTGGTTTCGTTAATTTAAGAGCTACGTGATTCAATGGATTGCCAAACGACCCCTCTCTAAACGATCTATAAGTTGGTGCAAACAAATACTTGAAAATATCTAAAAGATTTTGAATTAAGTACTTAATTGTACTTTATGACGAATAATGATGTGGGTTTTTACTTCAATGAACATTTCCTCGAAATGAAAAGCAGTATTAACAAAATTAAAAAAAAAATGGTTCAAGTATTAGCAACAATTTTCAATCTAAAAATAGTAACATCTATTTGGAATTGAAGTGAGTTGTAAGAGTAAAATTAATTACATTTACATATTAATTTGTAATTTTTTGAAATATTTGAAATGTGCTAAAAAATATAATAATTTGTTTTAATAATAAAATAATTGTAACGATTTGAGTTGCAAAAGTAATGATAGGTACATACATTGTTTGACATATGAACTAGCTTGTTCCTTAAAGTAAATGTTTATAATTTGTATTACTTTACTTTGTCTTCTCAAACGTAGGAATAGTGTTGAATTGATTATTCCACGTGCTGTGTCAAATGCGAAAGAAAGCCGACCTAAATTTGCTGGCGTAGTCTGTATATATAAAAATAACGGTAGTCCTATGTAATGAGGTTATTTCATTATAGGGCACATCGGAGTGCATTACCAATGTACTAGAAGGTTGAAAAAGGCACGAGATCTGTGAATTTATTTATATTGCTTGACTGTTTAGCGCAGAAATACACCGATTCTGGTAAATTAAGGTATTGTAAACAACCTCATTGTTATTAAAAGAAAATGCGCCTAGCCTACCTACGTATTAAACTTACGTAGGTATAGCTCCTGGACATAGTTCTTTACTTTTGCGCCAGATACCCCGGTCTTGCGCCTTCCTCAGCAAGTCTCCACCAACGACTTTTCAAAGTTTTGCCACGACGCTGTCATCAATCTAGAACAATCTACAGTACTCTACATTATAAGAAACTAACTTATACGCCGCTAAATCTTAAGATTTTATTTATACTTGTATTTTTACAATGGGTAGTGCTAAAACGTATCCTGTAACAATTGTGTGTCGTCATAACTCTGAAGTAGGTGTTGTTGGAACCCTCATCCCTGTCAACCTCATCTGTATTTTATCACCCACAGTTTACACTGCTCTTTGTGAGGTATTCGTTTCAACCATACAATTTTTATCAGCAATCAGTATGTAGGGTCGGATTATCTATTTAGTCTCTTTAGTCAAATGTTTTTTTCCATTCATTCCATTGAATAGCTTTAAACAAAATCAACCATAAAGAAAAGCGACGGTATCTTTTGATCCGATTTTATGTTTATTAAATAGATAATATAACTTACTAATAATAATGTTGAATCATTAACTTCAATATAAAAGTCTGTATTTTTTTTAATAAATTCGCAAATAATGTAAATCAGGTGGTTTGTTTTTATATGATTTATATTTGTTTGATAACAAACAAAGGTTAATTTTTCCGTTGTAATGAAAAAAAAGTAATAAAGTTTTACCTACATAAGCTTATCCTCAAAGAGAAGGTACGTGTAAAATCAACTTGTAATGACTGAGTATTTTCCATCCATTGCTTTCATGAATTTCTATGATAAATTTATCTTAACATTATACCAACAAACTTATTTTTAATAACGTGCTTTTGGTGAATAGGATAAATGTATTGTTTTATAGTTAACTTTATCTTTAAATAAATTACCTGAAAGTCTAAATTTGCCTATACTGACGATGATTATTAAGATCATCGTGANTTTTACATATGTAATAACACCGTTTATTGGACTGTAAAGATAATATGTTAAATGTTATTGGCTAAGTATAATTTTGTTTTTATCGATTTACTTAAGATTATGCTTTTGGTTGAGCCGTTATTGTCAAACAGTGCGCCTTTCTACTAGGTCTTCTGGAAAATTTAAGTCTGTGTTTAGATTGTTTTTCGTATGGACTTTTTACTCTATTGGCCGTTTATGACTATTAATTAAATGGGCAATTGTAAATAATCTTAAACCTGTCAAGTATCATATACTAAAACAAGCTGACTAAGTAAAATGTAATGTTCGTTGTTTATACACAACTTAACCATTACTTAACCCAATCGCCAAGCGATTATAATACGAGACCTATTGGTGATGACTTCATCCATATTAATTATGACAACAATCCGAAATGCAGTGCTACTGTGATAGTTGCAGCAAGATGTTAATTGTGTGACTGGAACGATGCTCTGCAGTTATATAGCTTCTCAAATGAATTTTATGTCATATATGAAGAATGGGAACCCGTTTTTAGATTAACACGGCAAATATAAAACTATAAACGCCAACTTATGAATACGATACTGTTAGAATACCTACCTACGATTCATGAATGATGAACTGCGTTGAGTATTTTTTATCCTTTCTTTGGAGATGCGGTGGCGGTACGGAGAGAACGTGTATTTTGTTTACGCTTATGATACTGTTCAATATTTCATAAGCCTGTTGTTACACTCTCATTAAAATATTCTTAATCTTGCGCATAAGTCGCCATTTGTGGTCATCTTTTGTGATACCAGGACTTCTGCTAGTGAGGTCTTTTGTGAGCTTTATGATGTGTCATTAATCATTATACGCTGAAGTGTTTGTTCGCATTGTAATGCTGCGGTCTGTTTTTGATAACAAAGCAACAATCGACACCCTTGGTTGATATTACATCACACCCTTCATTCATTCAGGTTTTAATTAAGTCTACCAAAAAGGTTAAATGCAGCTTGACAGTCGACCCTTATAGAACAAGTCTTATGCAACAGTGCTATTGTCACAGCCTGCTTATCGATCACGCTTGCAATAAAATAACTATTAACTTTTTATTGATAACTGCAGTGTTTTTCACTTTAAAAAATATTTTGTTAGCATCAGTGTTTTGCTGCTTATTTAATAAAAGGTGCTGCATGTAAGAAGAAGTTTTTATAAATTAAAAGAACCACTAAACTGTTATATGGTGGTTAACTTAAAATATCACAAAGTGACGTCATAATCTCAATTTTACTACCTGTGTCACACTCCATTCCCAGGGCGGGAATTTTAGTAAACATAAGTAAGATGGTGGTAGGCAAGTAGACATTCATCATTTCAGCCATACAGTCCGCTGTCGAACCTTGATTAGAAACTATCGCATTCGCTGGTCCATATCGGAAGGCCAAAACCTCGTTCGTTGTTCCTCAGTTTATTTCATGACTTTCAAAAGGTGAAGACTGAAGCCTGTTATGTTCCCCAATAATATACCATAGTTAATTCTCAGATATCACACAAATATAATGAAGGCATGTGTCAATACGGCTAATGCGATTCCCAAAAAATGTAGTATGAAGTTGACTGACATTCTTAATTAAACCACAGGCTTTGTTTTACTGCGTGAAAATTATACTACGGCTAACACAGCAAGGCACAGCTTTTGTAATGCTTTGTATGTTTTTTATTAGAGAAGAGCGCATGCGTCAGTTGCGGGTTATCGATAAAGCTCTTAACGAGATTATCGAGTATTCGTTCAATCGAAATAATAGCCGATACGAGAACGGTACCGAGTCAACCGGATGCGAATCCACTATCGGCCGGTGAAAGTAGATCTTACAAAAAATGCTCCCATTCCTTGCGCCTGCGCTGCTTGATATTTCATGAGACGTTCACTCGAGCCGATGGGCGCAAGTTGCTCGAATATGAACCCTAAAGTGAACGAATAAGGTGTATCAATGTAATGACAAAACATATTGTCATGGCTGTTTCGCAAATAGAAGATTTACTGTTACGCCTAGGAATCCGATGAAATACTCTCAATGGTCTTATTTTAAATAGGGCAGAGTTTTCTTCTACGTAACTGTTGTGTTAAATAAGGTTACTTGCACTGCAATGAATCTCTTGTATTAACGAAATACATACACAAGATGTGTTGTATGGTATAAAAGTGTATCTTACTAACTGGAAAAAAGGTATCAGAAAAGATGTAAAGGTCATTATCGTCCAAAGCAAACATAATGAAAGTTTTATCATCGTCTGAAACCACCGTGGTTAAAAAGAACTAAATCTTAAAAATATATAAGCTTATTAAGCCATTAAGTGGCTATAAAGATATCTTATTTTAACTATTTGTGTTGTATGGTTATAATCATGTTGGTACTTAAATTCGGTGACATCAAAGGCTACGTAACATTTCCCATTAAATTGGGCCTTGATACAAATTTCTTCGATTCAAGGCCTTAATACATTACTGAGCCAAATTTGTTTATCAAAAGGGATGTATCCTCGTGTTTCATGTGCTTATGTCGAATCCTTTACCTTTATCCATATTAGTTATTTATATATTATTCTAAATTTTATAATCTGTTTAAATCGTAGTGTTTTGTAAGTTGGGAAGTGATCTACTATCTTAACCGTACAAAAGACATTATAATAGACTTTTTATTGCTCACTAATATAAACAAAGACAAAATTAAAACAATACAGTGGGCAAAGCCGGCCTTACCGTTACGAGCGATCTATTTTATATTACGTGTTGAGTGTTTATACTCTGTATTATAAAATAACGTATACAAAGTTAAATTTAATTTAATATTAAGATACGTTATAAATTGGTCAAAGTCGGACGAAACGCTATGAGTCGTATAACATCTCGGATGCCGTTTCTTGTTCGATGTTGTCTAACGCAACCAAGTCTCAAACCACTTAACGCAATCACGTCTCATCAAAACAACGTATAACTAAAACAAATCAATCTTAACTGCACATGAGAACGATGCAATAAAAGTATAGTTGGCACCGAGTCTAATTGATCGATAGTTTCAGGTGGTTTCTGTTTTATAAGTACTTTAGCGTCTCTTTCTAACTTCATGGCAAAGTAACGTAAGAATGGAACGAGTATGTTTTGAATGTGGATTGTTTCCAAGGTTTCTAGCTCTCACAAGAACCATCACAATGAATGAGAGGATGATAAATTGTTTTGATAAGCGTCTCGAGGTATCGTTGTAACGGTAACTGCTATTCTTTGCGACCGAGAGAACTTCGGGCCAATGAATTAATTCACATAAAGATAATACATCTTGTGCTATGAACTATTCTAGTATTTGTAAGTTAAGAAATTGCTCGTTGACAGATACTGATGACCTTTGAGTACTGAATAGTGATTGGATCTTTTCTCACAAATGTTGGTTTTTAGTGCTGACAGACGAATAAATGTTAATTAATTAATACAGATTCAAGCATTTTTCGATGTTATTATTTAACATACATATTAATTTTATCTACTAACAAAGGTTAAAGAGCTCGTAAATGTAAATTACAAGTAAATATTAAAGTGGTAACAAGGATAAAATGTAAATTTGTAAGCTAAATGATTGCGTACATTGCATCTAGAAACAAATTACATTCAAATTTATGAAATGGAATTACGTTTTAAAAAAAAGAGCTTTAAAAATCTTTATTATACTTACAAAGATATTCATATACAAAGAATGTAAAGTCATCATATACTAAGTACAATAACACCCAGTCTCAGGAAAAACGTATAATACGAACCGATAATGAGTTTATAAATTTACCATTATAGTCTTCCAAATTACAAAAGAGCAAGGAAATACTTTCTGTATGTTTTAATATTTTAAACAAAGTTGACGTCGAAATGGTTATGTGATTCGGCCCGAGGTCTGCAATCCTTTCACAGTTAAATGTTAATAAGAAACATTTTTAAAATGTCACCTGCCCCGGCACCGCGCCTGGAGGCTAGCAAATAAATCTCATTTGTGTGATAATATAATGCTAAATATTTATTAAAACATACAAAAAGTTGCTGGTCAACGCAATCTATGTAGTAGTTACAATTCAAGAGTTGCATTCAGTGACAGATTGTGATAGTTACCTATGGATATGTTAAAAGTGCCTATAACGTTAATACGAACGTCATGAACAAGATCATACAATCCATTCTTAGTAGCTGCTGGACCTTTTCAAGGAAAATTCAACTGATAACAATTCATAACAGTTTCGTTTCACTTATTATTAACATTGATATCAACTTTACTAACCACACCACTCTGTAAAATACCGATTGCCTGGTACAAATCGCGTTACGCTTACTTTGATTCCATAGAGTTTATATAACTGGACTGCGCACATGCGAAAACACGCGGCTAATTCGACACACGAAAAAATATCACCACTACGATTACGCTGCGTTGTAAATCTGTAAAGGTCACATTGTGCATTTGCTATACTATGACATTTTGAGTGGAATATTTACGCAAATCTGTTCTCTATATCCATGGCAATAAAATACCGGTTTGCGCATTTGCAGAACCTGTTATCAATAGTACGTTCCAGCGAATATATATTGATGATCGCTTTTGATCAATAGAAACCGAATGAAACAGTAGGTATTAGTCATAATTAAAAAGTGGCTAAATGTCACGGCTACTTGTGGTGCTATTAAAAATCGAAGCTGGGGCGTAGGCTGCTTGATTTAGATTGTGAATCGATAATGTATGAATTAATCAGATAACTTTCGCATAATTATTATTGCAACTTTGTAATTTGGTCGATTAACATTTAACAAGACAGGCACCTATTTTAATTTTATCGATATTGATAAAGTGTTATTTAAATATCAACTTAAATAACACTTCAGTAAGTATAACAATTTTATGCTTTATCTTAACTGTTTCGTTTCTAATCCAGGCTGCATTTTTTTAAATTACCTTTTGTGGAAATATAGATTTAACAGCATAAAATAAAACCAATTTATTTTTCAATTAATACCTCGAGTTGTAGGAAAAACTGCATTTGTAAGCATGGTAGTGATACTTTCTCGGTAACTTACAGGCAGTAAACAAATTGGAGGTATACACGAGTGTAGTGTTAATTGAATTATAACATTGATTGAGATTTCAGCTTCCGACTTAGCGCGATTCAAAGAAAGATTTCTTATCACACCATACCGAGCCATATTTAGTAATAAATCAATCAGTTATTGTAATGGAGTTGTTCGTAAAACAAGATAATTGTATGTTAACTAACATTGTAGCGTTTTTATTGTGAGAATCTCACGGTTAGTGTTGGAACATTTGGAACACAAAGAGGAACATAAAAAACTCCAAATGTGAATGTCGCATGCTATTATGAATTACATAAAATGTCAATTACGCTTATATGTAATAATTTTACAAATCTAGATCATCATTCTGAATGTTAAAATTATTTGCAATCAAACCAGTTCCTACTTCTAATGCGAAACAAGGTTTATATATTCCAGCCATTACTTTCTTTGACTTATTTTTCTACTATCTTTTCCAGTACCTTGTAGTCGTAATTCGTCAATAGGACCTGCTAAATTATTAACTTTGATCCCGGCAGAACCAGATAAATTAAAATAAATAAGTTAATTTATTTTGTAATGTATACACATAGATTAGAACTTAACATGTTAAACGAAAATCATTATATTAAATATATTTTAATTCTTGTGCAGTTGTAATTTTTAAATATAACGTGCCTACATTAAATTTAATTTAAACAAGTTTTTCTCATTAACAGAAACTATAAATATTTACAAATATATTAAAAACCGATAATACCTATTACTTAAAGTGCTAGCAATTAACTTCTGGTATAGCTAATAACGATTTCGAATTTGTAATTAGTAGTAGAAGCAATATCAGGAAAATTGTAATGCAAGTTACGTATTTGATGTTTTGATGCATTAAAGTATAATTATAGAATTAGATCACGCTTTTTAACCGACTTCAAAAAAGGAGGTTCCAGTTTGACCTGTTAGTATGTTTGACCTATTGTTATGTTCATTTAACAAATTAATGATTATTTATATCACTACCGTTAATACATGGTTTTCTTATTCAAAATTAAAATAGAGTGACGTATATAATAGAAATTATTTTATTCTTTTCAGTTAATTTTTTGAAGGCGTTCTTTTTTAATTAAAAAACAATAATATAGCTTTTACTAGTTTTGGATCAATAATTTTTGTTTATTTTATTTTTATACTGATCTTAGCAAATATTCACGAATTTGTTTCACTATAAATAAAAGGCTATAAAAATGTTAAAGAACAAGCTTCCCGCTTAACATGGCTAGATAGCACTGTGTGAATGTGAGTGGATATTTATTAATTTATTATAGTTATTTTTAATAATAATAAAATTTATTTCAGTAATAAAATTTAAGCAAGTGGTGCCTGTGTTTGGAGACTCTGTTCTTCCGTAGCTTAAAAGAATTAAATTATAATAATCTAGTTACAATAAAGTATATAAACAACAAAGAAATGTGTGTTTGTGTATGTGTGTTGTGTGTGTGTGTGTGTGTGTGTGTGTGTGTGTGTGTGTGTATGTCTTGCGTTGTCATATGTCTTGCGTTGCAGCCAACTCACAACAAGTTTTTTACACTCATAGAATGTCTTGTCGTATATATATACTCCTCTGTTGACCTTATTATAAAGAAATGGAGAACGAGAGCTAAATTGTTGTTATTTATTAAACCTTTGTAGCCGAAATTGCCTAAATAGCATAGCTCCTACAGATGCTCCTAGCATGTGTCAGGATTACGTCAGTGCTAGAACAGGAGCCCGTAATTGGACTCATGCATACTTCACCGTCGAGTAACTACGAAAAAAACTGTAATAATCGAGCAATAAACATCAGCTCGGTTTCTCAAGTGGAAATTTAATTAGTCCGCCAGTGAGCGAGACGGTCGCCCTCTAAACTTTGAACGTTATGTAACTTGGGCAATGGGACTCTGTTTACATAATTTCAATACGAAACCCGTACAAATAGAACTTTTGTCAAATAATGAGTCATTTATTTACGTAAATAAAAGTACGGGTACTAGTACCTACAGGTGCTTTAAA
>PQWD01008221.1:0-35687 GCA_019425675.1 Leucinodes orbonalis
TCTTTGTATTTAGTATACAATATCGATATGCAAGTATAATGATCACAGCCTTAAGTGTGCCAATGTAGGAAACAATGATTTCGCTATTTCTGGCCAAATATTGAAAAGCCAAAAAATATTTTTTTGTGAAAAAAAAAAGTATCCAGGACCTCTTCGTGACATTCTAAACAATAGAAAAATCAGTTGTTTCTATTCAATGATGTAAAAAAGTATAGATTCGTGATATGGTCACAAAACAATGGAATAAAGTGGTGTAATGCAGTGACAGCACACATACACATATTTCTCACACATTTTTACATAATGTACTCTCTTTGGCGGCTCGTTGGCAGGGATGGCGTATCTACCTTTATATATACAAAATAACATTGTTTCTGCTGGATATATCCGTGAGCGACGGTCACAGTGTTAAATAAAACATGACATAGGTTGGTGGTATTAGTTAAAAATAAATTATTACAATTTTAGGAAAGGGAAACCAAAAATCTGCATGGGGCCCGCGTGGTAGGTAATGTACGGCCCAATTTCCCCATAGCCATGTTGTGCCCAGCAGTTGGACGTTATCTATAGGCTGTTTTATTTATTGATTGGTCGTAAATTGTACATAGTACACACAGTACATATTTGATGAAGAAAAACGAAATAAAAAATGTAGTTTAAATTGATTTAAAACAACAGGATATAAATTGCCTGGGAGTTTACAATTTTTATAAGCAAGTTAGGACTCAATAGTTCATCCTTTCCCAATGTAATGTAACACCGTTATCTAAAATTGGATATTTACACCCGAACATAAAAAATAAAGATATGCGTGACACATATGTCATCCATAGGTGAGGTTTGTACCCACGACTAACATAAAAGGCAGGTTCATTGCCAAATGCACTATCAAGTCTGTCAAAAATTTCTTGACTATACAACTTACAACATTTCCATTCAAACATATCTGCTTTTAATAAAACAATCGTTATCCAGCATCTTGACAGCACATAATTAGAGACAAATCTAATGTAACATCTATCAATCAAAACCAGTATTGAAAGGTACAATTAGAAGAGTTGTACTTAATCAGCTTTTACATCACGCCAAAGCAATCGTAGACTAAATGAGGAGCGGTGCAGAGAAATAATATGACGAAATAGTCCGCAACTATCTTCTTAATATAGGAGTGCAATATGCAATGCCCTGAGCGATCAAAGGTTTGACGTTTGTGTAGTTTTGGTGTGCCTTAACAAATGCAATAATTTAACAGGTTCTTATAACGAATGGTCTTTTGTCTATAAGGGGTTCCATAAAGAAAATTGCCACAATGGTCAGAACCCACCAGAGCCAATGTTGTTTATGGAAATGAAATTGTCATTCTTTGAAAATAAAAAAGGAAAAAATATTTTTCAACATGGATGTGTGCGCTAAATGAGCCTTTTAAAACCCAGAGGGACTCAAGAGAGTAATTATCAAACACCTGTCCCATTACCGACCATTGCGATTGTTATATGACGATCGTCAATCGATCGCCCTAGCCATGGTCCCTAGCCGCGACGCCATTAAGCCAATAGCAATGATACTGCGCAACAAATAACTATTGCGCATGGAGTAGTATTTCTGTTACATTTGGGATTGATATGCTTGAAATTATATATTGAGATAGGAGACTAAAAAGTAGAAATGTCTCTCATTACAGTAAAATTGATGTCCCATTACATTTGGGAAAGAAGATAGAGAAAAAAGGGGACTTTAAAGAGAAATGTATCCAAACTCATTGCTGAAGCTAAACTTGTTTAAGAAAATTAACAATTTTGCATTTTCCATTGGATATAATTTTGTAGTTTTGACTTCAGCGATTGTACACACAACTGCATGACGTGTACCTCCACACCTTCTCTGTTTCTTAAAGAACCTAATAACATAAATAACTAATCTATTTCTGAAAGACAATGATATTAATGACCCAATCGATATATGATTCATAATCATCAGCTCATTATACGTCCCTACCGAGGGGTAAGAGCCTACCTATAACGGTCTTAGTCGTTCACGCAAAACCTTTGAATCTCTTTGTAGGTTTGCGCAGGTTTTCACACGATGTTTTCCTGCACCGTAAAGCTTCGGAATAAATTATCATTATCTTTCGAAAGACATTATACGTGGCGGCTTTGAACCTGTACTCTCCAGATTTCGAAAGGCAACCCGTCCCACCAATGAGCCACCGACGCTATATGGTTATATGACTTAATTCTCAAAAGTCTTGTTACTTCTACTTTTCATACGAACTGACTAAAGCTTATAATTCTGCATTGCTTTTACTGCCTGTTTAATATAGATTTAATTGTGTGAAGAGGATATTGCGGCGTTGGCGCCTGTCGAAACAGCACATCTTTTCATGGTGCGTCATATAATACGCTTGAAATTACGACATAATAATCATACCCATATTAAGACTGGGTCAGCCTACTTCTTTGTCTGAAGATAGTTTCGACACATATGCTATTGTAACGGTCAAGAGTTATACAGATTTAGTAACATATACAACGAGTTGTGAACTTAAGTTATACATAGATAGTCTCAAAATTCAAATCTCTTCGAAACCTTTAAATCAATGAAAAAATGCAATTAATATGTGTTTCGTATATTGATTTCTCTTTAATTACACTGCATCCTTAATTAGAGATGATTATATAAAAAATATTGTATTCATAATTTCACAGAAACTGTTGTGTAAAAAGCAAATAAACAGTTTTCTGTGAAATGATGAATTCAGGCTCTGTAATAGTAATTCCTTAAGTCAGAATCATGGCTTACATAAATGTACTACTACGTGTAATGTACTATAATTTAACGTCACGCTTTTTTTTGTGCTTATTCCAAGCTACCCAGAAATGGTGATGCTATTCAAGCACTTGAGACTGAATGACCCTTTGTGTCAGTTACTATCAACATTTTGGTGTTTAAAAAGTCACTTTGCATATTTAATAAATAAATAATAAATATCCACTGACACTCACACAGCGCCATCTAGCCCCCAAGTTAAGCGTTAAGCCTGTAGGTATTATGGATACTAAACAACGGATAAACATACATATATTATACATAGAAAACACCCAGACCATTCAAACAGACATGTTCATCATCACTGCTGACCTCCCACAGGAATCTCCAACATGCTATTACAGGTACACCATACATTATACAAGAAACAAAAAGGTTGTCCACTCCTGGTGACATATATCCGACACGGTCAGCTGATCGGACATTATGTAACCAAGCGCCGTGACACGCTGCTGCTCTGATTCACGCCTTCCCAAGTGACATTTCGAGACGGATCTGATGACGTCATTAGTGACGCTGCATCAAAAGGCGCTCACTGACGAAGCTATTTGAAAAGAGCATTATCATAAACAACACAGCATTCTAGGAAAACATTTTTTTAGGTAACTGTGTACACCTAGTATGTTAGTAGATACAAAATTTTGGGGAATTGTGTGGCAGGGAGGACCTAGGTCCTCACAAGGACTGATTAAATTTTCACTTTTCAGAACTGATTCGTATTCAACACAAGTAACGAAAGTTAAGTAAAAATCCATTTACTCAAGCATTTGCACTATTTGTAATAGTAATAATGAACTCAAAAAACAATAGAAAATACAACGTAAAACATTTCAATTACTGAAACCTCCTCAGAAAGCAGGTACGTCAAAGATGCTAGTGCGGGAAGGCCTGTGAGTACAATGCATTACGACTTTATAGGCTAATGATGATGAGCGCCTAAAATCTAAGAACCTGGTTTAGTGGTATCGTAGTTCATATTTCATTACGTATGTTCGTCATCATCATCTAAAATGCGTACTGCTGAAGGCAGGCCGCCCTTAATCATTTCCACGCGGAAGACAATGAAAAAGAGCTAGATTGCTCTTTTCGGGCTAAATCGTTAAAAATGGAGTTCACCTATACCTAGTAAAAAGTGCTAGATCTAGCTACAAAAGGGCTAAGGTGGCAACACTGCCCACTGCCACATCAACTCACTTCCTATCCTGTCGTATGTATGTTTAGTATGCAATAAAATGTAACATTACGGATTGAATTGCGTTAATAAAAACTAACTACTTACCTGAAAATACTGAAGTACGTCAGTCCAGAACCACAGTTAACTATACGACTAAAGTATTAAAAAATCAATTGTTCATCATCAGCTCATTATACGTCCCCACCGAGGGGCACGAGCCTACCCGTATAGGGTGATTAGGCCTTAGTCGTCCACGAGGGCCCAGTGCGGATTGGACGACTTCACACACCTTTCGAATCTCTTCACAGGCGTGCATGAAGGTTTCCTCACGATGTTTTCCTTCACGCGTAAAGCGTCGGATAACGTAACATATTTTTTCGAAAATTCGAAAATACATTGGTACGTGTCGGGATTTGAACCTCAGCCCTCCCGGTAGGAAGGCGACAGTCCACACCACTGAGCCACCGACGCTTTCGGCCGAAAAAATCAATTGTTATAAATTGGATTTTATTTATGCGATTTAATCCGTTAAATTGGTTTTGATTCAATATATTAAATAAACAGATTTTTAATGTCGGTTAGGAATAACATATAGGAACTCGATGACGTAATTTAGGCACCTAACTTGTCCGAAAGTAGATCGATGCAACTTTTACGAGAGCTGTTTTATGAAAGTCATAATGCATGTTTACAAGCAAATGCAGAGACGGGGTCAAACACCTTTTTATTAAGCAAAGCCGACGAGCGATACAATATTTCTTATCATGATTGGTTGTTGAAAATTATATACAGGTTAATTTTAAATAATTGGCATCCATGCATATTATTATTTTACTCATTTTATATATTATATGGAATGTTTTTATGGGAACCTAATACCATATAGATTTATCATAAAAAATCTTCAAAATAAATTATTGCATTGCATTGAACAATTCGATAATATAGCTGTGTACTGTACGAGTTTTATCAAGCGCCCCTGCGCCGCCGCTATAACTTTTTTTTAAGTCAAAAAATAAGTTTAATAAATTCTATTATGTATGATTGATTGCAAAGTGTTTTACATAATTTTTTAGTGTAAAAAATATTAGATTTTTGTATCAATAGATTCTTATATAATAAAATGCCAATGTGCTCGATTTCATCCTGTATATCATACACAATAATAATATAGTATACATTTAGATATATAATAGGCCGTAAGTCAACACCTAGTTATGAGCATTTTGTGTTTGTCGTATATTAGTTGTACTTTTAGCGTGAAGTGATATTTATTAGTTTTATGGACTCATGAAATAGTGTAACAACTGTTGACAAATCTAAATAAATAGTGACATTTATTGCGTAAAGAGAACCCATATATTTATTTGATACCTGGTTGATAGTTCATGCAACGTGCCGTTTAGTTAAATTGAGCATAAGGAACTTTTCTTTTTTATTACATGTTGGCAATGAAAAAGATATAAAAGTTAAGTGTCAGTAGATTTTACTATTTAGTATTACCCTTCATAGTGAAAGTGGCCTCTTTATCTTTGGCCGGATGACTTTGTTTGTGATGAAAAATAAGAATTAATTATTAAAAATAACTTTGGCCGGCCACATATAGGCTTTATACTCGTATTATGATAAATAAATAAAAATTTTGTTAATATAAATTAGGTACTTAGATACTTATTATGAACAACGTCTGAACTTTGGAATGCTGATATATGCCTGTTGTGGCTCCAGAGAATGTCTTTCTCATAAACTTATCGCAGTCCTATCCTCAACATAGTTCTCCCCCATTTTGCGTCAGATATCCTGTGCCTTCGCTATTCTCCACCAGCGACCTTTTGCAAGTCGTTCATCGGGCCCGAGCAAGGGCGGATCCAGGTTAGGCGCCAGGAGGGGGTCACATAGCAGTAGTTAAGAACTTATAAGGTTAATGTACGTAAGTATAGCACTTAAAAATAGCTCAGGGGGGGTCATGACCCCCATGACCCTCCCCCTGGATCCGCCGTTGGGCCGGGGGCCTTCCTAGGCATGTACCGATACCTAAATTTACGCTCACATTTCATGATATGATCATACAATAAAATTAATCTGATTTAAAAGACGCTGGACTAAGTTATATTAAATTAAGTTGAAGCTGGTAAATATAATAAAGTAATTATACGCTTGCATAATTTTTCAAACAATAATTCATTTAACCATAGAAATATTGGGCAACTGACGTCGGTCGCCGAAGCGATCTTTCCATTTGAAACAAAAGTCGTACGTTTCGCAAACGGAACAATATTTCACGCCGTTCGTACGCAGGTTCCACGTGAATTATCTAAAGGCTTCGTACTTCGGCAAAAAGGCGAACAATGAAGTCGCCGATGGACACTGATAGCCGGCTTGCAACACCTATTCTAGCTTTTAAATGGTGTAAAACGGTATTTTTAGGGTTGTGACCATATAAGAAAGGAAAGAAAAAAAAAACTAAAATCCATAAAAAAGAAAATTACAAAAAAAAGTCGTTATAATTGAAAGCAATCAGCTACCCAAGGTCAATGATTGGAGGGATGTAGCGCAAGATCGGCAGAGATGGTTATCTCTTGTTTCGGAAGCCAAGACTCACTTTGGATCAGTGAGAAAATCGAGTTAGTAAGCGTCACAAGTCGCAAACTAATTAATTAAAAATCTACTTGAATAAATAATTTTGAATAAAAAGTTTACAAAAATAACTTGCGTAATAAATTAATAAAGATCAGCAAAAAGTAAAACTAATTAACGCTCTTACGGTGAAGGAAAACATCGTGAGGAACTCGAGGGTTGTGCGTGAAGTCGTCCAACCCACTGGGCCCGCGTGGACGACTAAGGCCTAATCATCCTATACGGGTAGGCTCGTGCCCCGCGGTGGGGATGTTTAGTGAGCTGATGATGATGATGAATTAACTGCGAAAGGAAGCATTTAGGTAATTTATGAACCAATGTAATTTTATGTACTGAAAATCAGCATATTTTACGTAATTTACCAGCAAAAGCTCTATAAATACAAGTGCGCTAACCAAAAAACCAGAAGTCACGTCCTATTCATGATTTCTAAATAGACCTACGACAAATATAGCGAAATTGACAAAAAACAAGCAAACCCACAGAACGTGCAACCACAATTTGCCCTAAAAGAAAGCATTACGTGTATTCCGCGTTATTTTGTATTTTGTTGTACGCAGTTACTTAATCAAATAATGCAATATTGACCCGTTTCTTATAATGCACCACTAGCTTTAAATTTTATTTATAAAATACCGTTTGACTGATAATAAGCCACTTTTTCCGCCTTTTAATTCTTATCTATTATAATATCTTATCTATTTTTATTATGTGGACTGTTGCCGTCCCAATGGGAGGGTTAAGGTTCAAATCCCGCCACGTACCAATATATTTCCGAATTTTCGAAATTATATGTACGTTATCCGACGCTCTTACGGTGAAGGAGAACATCGTAAGGAAACCTGCGCACGCCTGTGAACAGATTCAAAGGTTGCACTGGGCTCGAGTGGACGGTTAAGGCCTAATCACCTTTACGGGTAGGCCCGTGCCCCTCGGTGGGAACATTCAGTGAGCTGATGCTGAGCTGATTATTTTTATTTGTACCCAATACTGCACTGCATCCTATCACAGTCAACCAACTGTACGAAGCGGTGGTAGATTTAAACTTGTTTTAAAATTTATTATTAAATTGACGATTCAAAAGTGTCTTGTCAAAACTTATTGACTAAAGGAATTTGTCTCTCCCTTTTTTTTGCGGCATATTGCGTGACGTCATCCTGGTCTTCATCTCTCATCAACCAGCACCGTACAACAACTTTCGCAAATCGTCATTCATCGGGCCCAAAGACATTCGCATAAGATACGCTTGTCAAGACGCGGTCTCCTCTTTACAACTCGTCTGCGCCTGCTTTGTCAACAGTGGATTGCGATATGTTGATGAAATGATAGACTTAAAAATGACATTTTTTAAATATATTTTCACAAAAAAACTCGGTACTTAATAAATCTAAATGATATAAGTTATCGAGTACCTACGTCTTAATCAAGCACTTAATTGATTAATATTAAATAGGTATTTATTTTCATAAATAAATGGACAAGTCCCATCCCTAAGGCCAATTAAGCCTAAGACACACTGCGCTATGCCCCTGCGTGGCACAATCGCTAGGTTTTCTGCCCATTGTGTTCACGGTGCGCGGACGTTTCAAAACACTAGATATCGCGCTTGATTAATGATTTTACCATAAGATTTCCAGTAAACGGCTTGCAAAAGGGAGAATGCTGACGAAATATTTAATATTTTTGGACATTTTATTAAACTCATAATTTGTGATTTCTTTTCCTATTTGCTGGTGATAAGTACGACATGAACTCGTTTAGTAAGATGCTTTTATCTAGTGCTTAAGACTTCAAAGTATGTGTCTACGGTTCATGCGCTCCAGAATAAAAGAAATCTTCTGAGCAATATATCAAGTCGTATGCTGATGATGTGTGAACCAAACCTGAAGTTTACGACATAGACGCCCTAAAACGCATATAGGTAAAAGAAGATGCACCAAACTAGGCATTGGTGATCAACTAATTCGTAATATATCACATGACTGTGTCTCCAAATCTCTTACCAGTGGACGTAATACTCGTAATTATCCCTACAATAGTAAATAGTAAGCTACCCGTTTGGCAAGAGTGTTGCAGTTAGCAATATCTATAAAATTTAAGCGTCGGTGGCTTATTGGCGTGAACTCTTGCTTTCTATCTTCAGGGTGCAGGTTCAAATCCTGCAGTTCAATCGTACAGTACGATTCACGAAAGATAATCACAAATGGCGACTTTCTGCGCAAGGACTATTTGAATGATAGTGAAACAATAAAATTGAAATTTTAAAAAATTATATGTACGTCGCCAAAATACAGGAATTTCCGCCACCGCCGCCACCGCAGCTCTAAAGGGCTCAAAAAGATTACTTTAGCGCAGTGGTCTTCTTCCGTGAATTGTACTTTACGAAAGTTTTTTCGAAATTATATACATGTACGTTTATCATCCGACTCTTATGGTGAAGGTAAATATCGTGACGTCTACGAAGAAATTCAAGATTGTGCGTGAAGTCGGCAAATCCGCACTAGGCTCGCGTGGACTAAGATCTATACACCTTTTACGGCTCGTGCCTCTCGGTGGGGACCTATAATAGGCTGATGATGATGATAAAATTTAAGGATTATTGAGAGATCGCAGCGCTGGTACCTGTTCTCTACGAGTATTAACAATAAGAAACTTCTAATCTGCCATCACTTCACGACTCGGCCGTCAAGTTGAACAAAGTGGTTCTTCAAATATGTATACGTAAACTATTGTTGGGCTTTGTTTGTACCTATCTTTATGACATTTGAAACGTGTCGATTTTCAATGGTGTGGACTGTCGCCGGGAGGGCTGAGGTTCAAATCCCGTACACGTACTAATGTGTTTTCGAATTTTCGAAAAGATATGTACGTTATCCGACTTACGGTGATGGAAAACATCGTGAGGAAACCTTCATGCACGCCTGCGAAGAGATTCGAAGGTTGTGTGTGAAGTCGTCCAATCCGCACTGGGCCCGCGTGGACGACTAAGGCCTAATCACCCTATACGGGTAAGCTCGTGCTCCTCGGTGGGGACGGTTAATGATAATGTTGACAACAATATGAACACTTTGTTCGTACCGATATTGTGACCGTTTGATATTTTGGATGCTCTGGGTGTCCCTATCATTTAGACGCTGACTGTACTAACAATAATTTTAACTAACTACTAACCCATATGGATGTAATAACTAATAAGTTATCCGAAATAAACGTTTAATTATTGTTCTATTGTTTGGGCCAGTTTAAGTAATAGGTGACTATTAGTTGACTGGGTCAGTAAAGTAGAACATAAATTCACTATTAACTTTATTACTAGTGTGCAGATTAAAACCTTAATGTAGGTAATGGTCATGTTATTGCACATTAAAAGAAACGTGGACACATAATCTGTTTAATTACGTACAAGTTGTATTTCGGTAAAGTCGGTAATTTATTCTGGTTTTTCTAGTGAAAATGTTATAATTTATTTTTCACTTTTATTTTACCTTCAATTCGTCAGGATTAAAATTAGTATTTTCGTTGACCGACGGAAAATTAGAGAGCGTCGGTGGCTCAATGGTGCGGACTGTTGACCTCCTACCGGGAGGGCTGAGGTTCAAATCCCGCCCCGTACCAATGTGTTTTCGAATTTTCGAAAAACATATGTACGTTATCCGACGCTCTTACGGTGAAGGAAAACATCGTGAGGAAACCTGCGCACGCCTGCGAAGAGATTCAAAGGTTGTGCGTGAAGTCGTCCAACCTGCACTGGGCCCTCGTGGACGACTAAGGCCTATACACCCTATACGGGTAGGCTCGTGCCCTTCAATGGGGACGTTTAATGTGAAAAAATAATAATTTATTTTCACTTTTATTATACCTTCAATTCGTCAGGAATTAAAATATATATGATAATTTTGAAGTATTTTCGCTGACATACGGAAAATTAAATTAAGTAGTGTGAAGCTTTTAAAAGTGAGAAAAAATTTAACATAAGTACTTAAATAATTTAAATACTAGAAACGAAAACAAGCTTGCTGTCCGAAATCTTAAATAAGTCAAAAAGAAAAGTCTATTGTTGGAAAACGTTATTTAGTTTTTTTTTTTAAATACTATAAAATCTTCCCGAATTTACCTTTCACTAGCTTGAATCTAAGATAAAAACTCTCATGAATAAAGGGATGTGTGGTCTTGCTCGAGACAAAGAGTATATCAAGTAAGCCGGCAACTTTTTCCTACCTAGTGATAGAGTAAGAAAAAATTGAACACGCTAATTACATATTTCATACATCAATTCAAATTAACTTAAGTATTTTTATGTAATATCAAATTAACTTCTTACAATTACGGATAAGTATTTTAAACGATCCGAATCTGCTTGAGAATCCTTTCGAAAGATCGAGTAGGGGCTGGCGGAGTAGGGGTGGTAAAACACAACGCAGCGCGTCGCCCGCGCTACTAACGCTCAGACTGTTGCCGCGTGCGCGAGACAAAAAAAAACAACTGTCAAAGCATTCGCGCCGAAATTTGACAATTGATTTATTTTTAAAAATATTTTTCTTAAATACTAGTGAGGTGCCAGTGCCTTGGATTGTTGTGGTATTGTGACTGCGTTGGTGGTGTTTTGGGACAGTGGTGTGTTGTGATGATACTCAGCCGCTCTAATTGTTGAGAGTGCAGCATGAGGGGCATCGTTTGTCAATTTTTGCTTTTGGCGCATGCGGTCAGCGCCATCACTGGACCGAGGGTATGTTTTTATTTAAAGACGAAAAAACTTATGACGTTAAAAACCGGTTTATATTTAATTGTCAAAACTAGATAATTAGATTGACCCCTTGAAATTATATTCATAATTAAGTGAAGAAAGTTATACGCACGTTAAAATTACATGTATACCTTATTGGCAGTTACGGGATAAATTCAACATATTATTCTCTTTATGTTCAATTTGTACTTTGTGACGATATATACTTTCATTTAATAAAATAAATATTTTTGTAATATGGTTATTTTTTTATAAAATATAATAAAAAAACAGTGTCATTTACTATCAGTCGAGCCTTTCACTCGTTTTCATAAAAAAGGTTAAGTTTTCATATATAGGGCTAAATCTAAACTGACGCGAAGAGTTTACCTTAATCAGTTCCATAAATATTACGAATTAAGTCCTCACCTAAGAGCGTCGGTGGTTCATTGGTGGCGACTGTTGCCTTCCGATCTGGAGACCGCAGGTTCAAATCCCGCCACGTACCAATGTATTTTCAAAATTATATGGACGTTTATCCGACGCTCTTACGGTGAAAGAATGCGTCGTGAGGAAACGGTTGTGCATGAAGTCAGCCTATCCGCACTGGCCTATACACCCTTTACCTTTACGGATAGGCCCGTGCCCCTCGGTTGGCACTTATAATAAATAAATAAAATAATATCCACACACATTCACACAGCGCCATGTAGCCCGAAACTAAGCATAAGACTGTAATATGGATATTAAACAACGGATAAATATGCTTATATACTTTTTTTGTAAAAACACACATATTATACATAGAAAACACCCACACCAATACACACAAATGTTTGTACTGCTCGAAGATCGAACCTGGAACCCTCGATGTAATAGCTGACTTCTCAACCATTACACCAGAGGGTCGTTCGCGTCAGCTTAAATTTAGCCTCATTTGGTAATTACGAATTAAAGCTCCTAAAAGATACAACTTATATTAATTTCCTTGACACCTTATTTGGATAAAAAACAACGATATACCTCATATTCAATGACCCATTCTGAACCAACACTCGTACTTGAAAAAAAACTTTAATTGCATTTTACAAATGTTGTCTTTTTATTATAACGCAGTATGCTTATATGTTTTCCCACGTTTCTTTGAGAATAGCAGCTCTCAAGGTTTATTCATACGTATAAATAAAGTTTTTTTACCACAGTTAAAAAAACATGAATGAATGGCATTTTTAGTCAATAATTTAAAAAAAATAAAGGCATTCTCTATCAGTTATTATTATCAAGTATGACGCTTCTGGTGTACGTCAAAAACTCGAATAAGTTTATGTTTACACCTAACTGTTTGTTTATTGTAACTGTATTTGTATATTGTATGAAAAAAAAAGTTAACTTTCAAATCATGCAGACAATTAAATACCATCTGCGGACGACACCAAAAAGTTCATCCGAAAAACCGTTGTTAGCCCTAAACACGTTACGAATAATTAACATATAAAAATAATACAGACATCAATTTGTACAAATCTACAAATTGATGTGTCAACAAAACAATTGTAACGAAAGTTAGCAATTAACAGTTCAATTAATCTTAAATTGACTTAGTGGGGCCATTAGTTGCGTACGCGCTTGATATAAAAACAATCTAATCTGATGGCACTGCTTGCGTAATGTTCCCATGTCTTCCTTTCTCTTTTTATTCATATCAAACTGAGTAAGCCGTTATCCGCTGTTTCTATTCCGCACTCTGAACTATTGATAATTTCATGGAAGCTATTAAAGTAAAAAAAACAATATTCGCCCGGTTTTCAAAGTCGCCAGGTCGTCTCGCTCTATGTTTTCCAGTGAAAGCTAGTTCCATAGTTTATAACCTGTACATCACATAACACTATATATACGTATACGTATAGGGCAGTATAGGGCGTATAAAAAAATACGGACGGACTGTCAAGTCCCTAAAGTGACAGCTGCTGTCTTTGATGTAATTTTGAGAAAAATTTTGAAACTTATTTTAGTGTTTTAAACTAAGAATATGTATATTGTTCATGTATCCATGATACGTAATATCCCGATTAGTTTCCTTTCGTTTACAGTGGTTTTAGCAAAACACAGGCCATGCTCCTTTTAAGGTTTTTTTCCTAACATAATCTATGGCTCTGTTGACAGATCAAAATGTCTTAATATTTTGTGGTTTTCCATACAAAAGCTGGCCGGGTTTTGACACAGTATTGATGCGATCTCGCACACATAAAAAAATACGGATCTTCCATCCGTATTTTCTATACGACCAAGACCCCTCAACCTGGCACATTAAAAGCTACACTGTCTATTCTAATAACTGAAAGTATAAAATTGTTAATAAAAACAATATAGATATACGGTTGAATTGAGAAGAAAAAGGAAGAGGTAATTTTTCGGACCCGGTTAAAAAATAAAAATCTTAGAAACAATAGAAATGAGACTTTTCTTATCCCAAACATACCACAGTGACATTAATATGAATGTCAACGAGAGAAAGCTAATTGTTTAGTATACGATTTATCTTGAAAACCACTTAGCTGGTTTTATCAACTGTTGCACTGTTAAAGATTTAATATTAAGTAAATATGATAAGGCATTTAAGTTATGAGTGAAATAAGGCTTTTTATGATCAAGCTCTATTCACAATCATACCCTAGCATAAAACCATTATAAAGTATGTCAAATTAATTTTAAAAAATTGTATCCTTGTCTAGTTTAGGTAGTTACTTACTATTACCAAACAACCTATCATGATTATCCCACTGCAGGGCATGCACCATGCCATACAGCTTTTGGTATATGACCTTAAATTGTATTTTCATTAATTAACATTTTTCCAGTATCACCTTTACAATGAAAATATATTTAACCAACGCAACACTTACTTATAATTTAATTAAAGCTGTTTACACATTTTCCATTGCCAGGTCAAAAAAAGTTATTTTCAAAATGGCGGCCCTGTAATATAACGCGTCAGCGCCTACGTCACGGTTACTCTTGAACTCAAACAATGCATAATGCAGTATTAGAAAGTAGAAATGAACGATATGCGAGTGGACCTTGCCGCCTCTCAATCATCCACTGCGACATAAGATACTATACTAATTTAATAAATAAATAAATGTCCACTGACATTCACACAGCGCGATCTATCTCCAAACTAAGCATAAGCCTGTAATATGGGTACTTAACAACGGATAAACATACTTATACATTTTTTTTTAAATATTATTCATAGAAACACCCAGACCGTTACAGACATGTTCATGCACACAAATGTTTGTACTGTCCGGCGATCGAACCCTTGGTGTAGCAGTCACCGTCTCAACCATTACACCAAAAGTTTTCAATATTTAGAAATAACTTCTTACTTCATTATTACCTATATGGTAAGTCTGCCAATTATCGACCATCTATTTAAATATTGACCGGGGCTATGTCTTACATAAAAACCTTTGTTTATAAGTAATTATACTTACTTTGTATAAAGTCCTTTGATATCGGGTAAGATGTGATAAACAGATAACATGTCTATTTGTTTATAGAACAAACATGAGACAAAATCAAAATATATAAAAAAAGATAAAAACGTGACGTAAAACAAATAAAATAAAATAGTGTGCGTCGCAGCAAGAGTGACTACTGAGTTTCTTGCTGGATTCTTCTCAGTGGAAAACTGCGTCCGAACCAGTGGTAGCTACATTTGACATTCATAAATGTTCTGTAAGGACCTAAACTGAATAAACACTTTTCATTTTAATTTTCAAGACAAAAAGGCAGAAACTCCGGCACAGGTTTTATTTGAATGAGTGTCTATGGTATATATTACTATCCATCCATGATCAATATTATTATATTGATCAACAAATAAAGTTCTACTGCAGGGCACAGGCCGTACAGCATAGCTATAAGGAGAGTAGGCCGTAAGTTACCCACCACACAGGCCCAATGCGGATTGGTGTGCGTTAACGACTGCCATCCTAAGGTTATAGCCGGTTTTTTTTTTTTTCGAACTGACTACTGCTGTTGGCCGCAGATGGCCTTTACAGCTTCACCGGGCAAGTGGTTGTAGCCGGCACCGACGGCTTGACGCAACCAAATATCAAATATGCGCCAGAAATTACCCAAAGTTTTAACAATATTTCATGTAAACATCATCAGCTCATCAAACGTCCCCACCGAGGGGCACGAGCCTCCCCGTATAGGGTGATGAGGTCTTGGTCGTCCATGCAGGCTCAGTGCGGATTGGACGACTACACACAACCTATGAATCTCTTCGCAGGCGTGCATGAAGGATTCCTCACGATGTTTTCCTTCACCGTAAGAGCGTCGGGTAACGTATTATATAATTTCGAAAATTCGAAAACACATTAGTACGTGGCGGGATTAGAACCTCAGCCCTCCCGGTAGGAGGGCAACAGTTCACACCATTGAGCCACCGACGCACTTTCATGTTACATCGAAAATAAGTCTGCGTTTGCATTCGACCCATTAACTGAGTTATTTCTTGATTCCGTCAAAAAATTCCGTCTTCGTGACTAAATGAATTTATTTGAACTAGCAGTTGTAACATGACTTTCTACGTCACTTGTTTCCTGATATCTTTATTGTGTTGTATTTCTGTTCATTAATGCATTTTCTTAATAAATACATATTCACAGATGTAAACAGTGTTACCCCAAAGTTCCGTTCCGTTCCGTTGTAGTTCATTTTTCCTCAGGCATCCCCGAAAGCCTGAGGAAAAATGAACTAGAGGACTCTGTAAGCTACTGGGTAGAGTCACCAGAGGCAGCTCACTCAAAAGCGCTCATCAAAGCCTATTCGAAGAAGCGAACCTCTGAACTGCTACAGCTCAGTAAACCCAAGGTCAGGGTCCTTGTAAGGGCACTGACAGGACACTGCAAGCTAAAAAGTCACCTTCACAAAATGAAGCTGAGTGACTCGGAAACTTGCAGATTCTGCGCGGAAGAGAGAGAGACTCCAATGCACCTATTTTGCAATTGTGGTCCTCTACAATGGAAGCGAAACATCCACTTGGGTAATTACTATCTATGCCCAAGTGACATCAAATCTATAAAGTTGGGCAGGATCCTAAACTTCCTAAAAAGTGCCCAACTTTTAGATGAACTCTAAGAGAGGAGCGAGTCACAAAAGATCTTCTAGGTCGAAGTGACTACAGGTCTGTGTAAGCCTGAATAGCCCTCATAACCCAAATAATAATAATAATAATACCCCCAAAGTTACCACGGATGTTGGCGGATAACTCCATCATTTATTGTGTAATATTATAATTGTCTAGGCTATCGCATTGGTGAAACCTGTAATGTTAGTCGTAAGATTACATGTCAAAGAATAAATAAATCAAAATATCTCCGTCATTTATGAATCGCTTTTGATGGTTCTTTTTGTTACATTGAGGATACTTCAGAGGTGGTTCCATGATAAGGAGGCTATGGTTTGATGAAGGGAGACCAGAGTTATCGAACTTTTAAAAATAGACCCAGAGCTACTTCAATATCTATATTTATTCCAGTAATCGTTATTATAACGAATCACTTAAATAGTAAAAAAAAATTTTATGTAAAAAAAATCTGACCACCACAGCGAATCTGTATTTCACAGACTCAGTTATACTTGTTTTATTTCACTAAGCCAGTGTTGTGCTAAGCGCGAAATGAATACCCGATAATTGCAAGGTTGCGTGCGCGAGCGCATACGTCGCGACTTTCACCCGCATCACCATCTCCGCACATCCCGTGTCAACAGAGTAAAGATATTTCACAAACCAATATTTCATACTGGCCGGATGCACAAACCGTGCAAGGTCATGAAGAAGAAAGAAAAAGAAAAAAAAATATTTCATACTAGCTGCGCACCGCGGTTTTACCCGTGGTATAAGATTTTCTTCGGCAGTAAAACGTAGCCAAATTTTATTGAAATCGCTTCGTAAGGTGCTCAACTCATGCGACGTTTGCTGCGCGTTTTATTTTTTTCATTTTTATTTATTTTATTTAAAAGTAGCTTTGGATTCTCCTTATGACATTAGCTACCTGCCAATAAAAATTCCTTTATAATCGGTCATATTATTAAAATCATTTATCGAATATTCGATCTGCTGTCATCAACAGCACTGAATTTGAAAAAAATGTAAATTATTTGTTGTTTTTGCAAAGAGTGTCTCTCAATAGAACTCAAAATTAGGCACATAATTACAATGTAAATAATCCAGTGAACCAATATTAATTATTTTTAAATATAATTTATTTCTCTTAATGATTTTTTTTATTTAGTGAAAATACTTCCAAATATTACAGATAATATTTAATAACATATCATTCACTAATTTTATACAAATAATATTTATTATAAAAATATCCTATTGAAGCATTGAAGTCCCCTCTCTGTCTGATTGTGTTGTGGCCGACAGGGTCCATTTGATACTAATGTTTGCTATAATTATACCAACATAAAGAATTGAGTTGAATTTAATTCTCAGATTAATCACACTTGTTACCTAATCTTTAGCACTAGTCACATAACCTAGATATTTCACGTAACAGAAATACTTTGAAACCGCATTTCGTCCGTAATTGAAGGAAGCAATCCTTAGGAAGACATCTGCTCTCAACAGTTTGCGTAAGAAACTAGGTATTTGACACCGCATCTCGTTTGTTGCGCCATGCTTGCACTTTAGTTGTAATTTTGTTGAGTGTTCACTTTGCACCCGTTCATTAACGCATAAAACAATGGTAGCCCACTTTTACTCGTACTTCTGCATAGTTTTTTTGGGTCCAGCTGCAACAAATTTAAAGGGCATATCAATTTTTAAGAGGTCGAATTCCTTATATTGAATAAAAAGATATCCCATTCTCCTCTCATGTCTCGGATGGAACGTACCTAGATGATGAATGTCCTTTTAAAATTAGTATGATTTAATCTGTGGTATGATGTATTAATTTGAAGGTAACCAAGCACGTCAACGATTCCGCAACGCATAAAGACGAATGTCTTTGAACATTGTGTCCTATCCGTACTAACATTTTTTTATCGAACTGACTACTGCTTTTAGCCGCAGATTGCCTTTACAGCTTCACCAGACAACGTACTTACATACACAGCTGGGACATGAACATTTACTGCGGAATAAGTTCACAAGTTTACAGTCACTGGGAATAGAGTAAGCTGTAGAGGGGTTTCTATGTAGAAAATCATAAATTATGTTATTCGTGAAAGAAGTGAAGTTACCGAAATAGCCCGCTGGATTAGCAAGTTGAAATGGCAATGGGCTAATTACGTATATCGCAGAATCTATGGCCGTTTGAGCAGACGTGTTCTGGAGAGGCGAATGCGTCTTGGCAAGTGTAGCGTAGGATGCGGACACGACGCTGGTAAGGACAGCGGAGGATCGGAACATTTTGCACAGAATAGGAGACATATTATGTCCAGTTTAACTGTTATAAGTTAAAATGAGATGCATGCTAAATCTATAACTTTATGTCTTTAGAAAATTTCGATTCCTGTACAGCCCGTACTTACAATGCCAGTTTGTTCAACAAAATACATAAGGCTAAAAAGTTCAGTCTTCCATTGTGCAAACTCGAGTTCTGAGTTTCTTTGGACACGTATCCCGGCGTGGCAATGAGTCGATCGAGCGGCTCGTGGTACAGGGTAAAGTTGAGGGCACCCGAGCGCGAGGTCGAGCGCCTATGAGATGGACGGACCAATTAAGAACAGCTGTAGATACTTCCCTGCACGTCTGCACCAGAAAGGCGGCCATCAGTCAGGAATGGCGGCGTATTGTTAAGCGAGCCACTGACAGCTGAAATGACGCCCACGACCACTCTGTCAAGAGTGAAACGACGAAGAAGAAGAAGAAAAAGTTCAGTACTTGTCACCTGCCCTGTGAGGTCCAACTGCGTCTAATAGCATCAGTCTGGCAAATAACAGACATGCAGTTTCAAGCGCTGTGAACCAAGTGCATCAGCTAAGTATATGCAATGGCAACAGATGACCTGCGGTGGCGAATAGCTGAAATTAGCATTACGCAATAATGTGGGAAAGAAACTCGGTTAGGTTAATGGTTATACGTTGCTGCTGGTTTTAATGCGTATGCCATTTATTAAGTGCGTGATTTTAGTATTTTTATGTCATATTTTTAGTAGTAAACGGGCAATAAATGACAATATTTGTTCATTTATCTTCCGCAATGCCAATGCCACACTGCACCCAACACCCGAGATGGCAGATGTTAGATCTCTCACACCCGGTAATTTTACAAGCTAGAGTGCCCTCATCCAGAAACACAGAAATGCAAAACCCTTCTATTTCATGGGACGATATTTAGCACCTAGACGAGTCATTATCCACCACCTAGTATGTTGACGATTCTTAGCCGTCTTGTTAAGACAACTGAAAAAAAGTGTTTTACTTTGAGTATATTCAAACTTCGAGTGTTGCGAAGTCGAAATCACTTTTGGCCAACCAGTTCCGTATCCCGTAGTCCTGCGAGCTTTCACCGGCGCGTGCGCAACTTTCCGTCTCGACGGAGCGCGGTGACGTAACGCTAGGGGCGTCATACCGCATAACTGTTACCGAGGCATCACAAATATATGTCTAAATTAGACACGTCTGAAATACTTGCGGATGGGTGACAAAGCGGTGTTTAACGGTTTGCTGTAATAGTTTGATGATGTAATTAATTAAAATTTGTAATGTCTAATTTTAAAGTTTTAAATGTATGGATTAGCAAAAACGTATTTAAATAATAGTGCAAGTATCAGTTGTTTTGTGTCAAAAGCAACTAAAAGCTCCTTGGTTTAGTTAGGGCTATATGGCACTGTGAAAATATCAGTGGAAGTGTATTTTTATAATTAGTTGTTTATCTTATCAGTCATCGTCAAACAAAAAAAAACATGAATTCGTATAAATTCCCATTCAATATTAAGCGTTAAACTAAAGTCAGTGAATTAATAACTAAAATATTTATTTATATACTATACTGGCATCTTTTTTAAAAGAATATTTAACAATGAACATAACCTGCGTAACGCGGACAATGCATAATAAAAAACAAATGCCTATTACAAAATTTGACCTGCCCGTTGACATAACTCGTTTACAAAGCCGTTAGCAAATCGCGCATCATGTTTAAATTGTTTTCGTGACTAGCAATTACAATACGTGCTGCTTTTTCTTTAATACCATAACATAGTGTAATAATAGTAATGTAGGGCAATGATATTCTGTATATATAAAGGTAGATACGCTATCCGTGCCTCAAAAACAAACCGCCGAAGAGAGTACAGTTTGTACTCTTTTGTTTAGGTAAATGTGATCGAAATGGTATGTGTGCTGTCACTGCATTCGGAACATTTTAACGATTGTGTTGTGAACATATTACGAATCCATACTTTTATACATCATTGATGTAGTGACTAAGAATTATAGGTAGGAGAGAATGCAATTGGTATAGTAAGGAATCGTTAGGTTCCTTTTGAATTGGTGGTAAGCTAGATTTGTGAGATATGTAAATATTAAATACCTAAATACGTAAATAATAAATAGGGTTATGGTAACTCTTTGTTTCGGGAAAAGGGGCCTGTAGCAATAAAATCATTGGGTATAAGAGATTATGTCATGTCGTCTCGGATTACTAATTTTGATTCAAATAATTAAAAATATTAGAAATAAGGGAAACTAAGAATTAAAAAGCCATTATCTAAATAGAAAATGGACTAAAAAAACTCTGCATTTAGAATTCCGACAAAGAATGAGATTTATGCCAAAGTACTATCTCGCAATCGCTATTTACATGCTTCGTTAGTTTATGCAAGTCGTAAATAATGCCGCTGTAATAAGAAAAAAGATGGAAACGGTTGAAGACGTATGTCGTTAAGAAATTACATTAATAATAGTTTGGTGCACATATTGATAACACAATAATATTGGTTACAACCACAGACATCCGAATATACAATTAGACTGGTCAAGCCGCCAAGTTTATAGGCAGTCCCAGTATCGCAATTTCTTATCGGTTCTTACCTGTGAAAAGTCATTATATTTCTTGGTAAATTTACTGATTCATTGCGATGATGGCATGTTACAATTGCACAGGATGGCATTTTGAAAAAAAAATGGTAATTTCTTCTAATATTCGTACGTCTTGACTCGTCTCACAGAGCGTAAACTGGCAGCCAGTGTATGCACGTTGAGCTTACATTTGTCGCACTTAAAACGCGGCTTGCCCCATCTCCTGTATTGGGAAATCTGTGGTTACAACCCATCGTCTATTATTACAGTTATAACCTGTGAACGAAGAGGTTTAGGTTACAGTATTCATGGTCGTAGACACTGGGGCAAGCTGGGGCGCTTGGCCCACCCTGGCTATGACCTTTTATATGCCTAATTAAACAAAAATAAATATTTTTATACTAGCAACAATAATATCCGTACGAAAGTTACACAAAAAATTAGTCGACATGAAAAAAAGTACGATCTAAACAAAAAGCTTTTTGAAAGGTTATAGGTTTACTGCTGCCCCACCCTGAGCCCAAGGCTGACTACGCCCATGCAGTATTTAGTAATTAGAAGAGCGTCGGTGGCTTATTGGTGTGGACTGTTGGCTTCTGATCTGGAGGGTGCAGCTACACTTACGCGAGCTGACCGTCATGATCACTTTTAACTTTAGTCAAAATCCAATACTTCAGTTACGCCATACATTTTTATCAGCAAGTTGAAGTGGCAGTGGCCACACAGAACCGATGGCCGTTGGAGCAGACAAGTTCTGGAGTGGAGACGTCTCAGCAAGCGCAGCGTAGGACGCCCTCCCGCCCGATGGACCGACGACTTGCGAAAGGTCTTATGTCTAGCAGTAGACTGCGATAGGTTGAAGAGGATAGAAATACATTAATCACGAACGTCTTAAAACGTTCAAAAATTTGTACTGTTCATTTCTGTGTTTAGTTTTAGTAATTTAAACGAATTGCTAAAGTAAACGAATCTCTTAGCATTATTGGCAAAATTAACCGATTAATAAAAGAAAATAAAGAACAATATTACCGTCTCTCCGCTCGGTTGGCTATTCATTCGCCACTTTTACATTGTTCGAGTGACACACAAGCTGTTATCACACAATGAATCTAACACCCGTGTATGTACGTACTGCTGTTTTCAGTTTTATCAACGGAAATTTCCAGTATGTAAGAAGTCGCTTTCTATTTAAAAGGCTATAGCTATTATACAGTGTGAAATCGAAAACTTTGGCAATTTTTTAGTCTCAGGTGTTAAATAACTTGGTTTAAACATTTGGATTTTCCCTACTATGACTATTTTCACCAAACATAAGTGTACATTTACGTATTTATGTAAGATTGTAAGAATAGACTATAAAATAACTAGCTGGTAGTGTACCGCATAATATATATGTTTTCTTCCATAAAGCAAACGTTAACAATAGTTCACACGACACACCGAAGCCATCTGCGCTTGCGCATACCGAATAACCAGACACAACGTTTCCGCAAATTGATGAAAGTAAACTTTCGTTACGTGGATGATTTAAATGAATATTTAAACAAACGTTATGTAAACCATAGAACTTGATGGCGAAGTAATAAATAAATTCTTTATATATCTGCTTAAACGTTTCGGGTAACAAATCACACAAGTCAAGCAACAACGCAAAGGTGGGTCATGGGATGGGTGGACAAAAATATAATTCAAGACCTCCATGCCTCGGATTACACGTTTAACCGTTAGAAACGTTTAACCGTTACTTTCTTAGAATGGTAGTCATAAAACCCACCAATTCGCATTGAGCTCGCGTGGTGGCTTACTGTCCAATCACCTGACAGCCAGCTATCACATCGACAGTTATTGCATAGCACTGTAAATAGTCAAATCACTAATATAGTATACATACATATATACATAATATATCTGGCGTTGTGTCGTGATGGACAGTAATAATAATAATTGTTGGTTTCCTTTACCACTGCATCTGTCATATTCAGGCGTATCTCTTACTATTAGGTGAACTCACAGATTTCCCAATACAGGAGATGGGGCAAGCCGCGTTTTTAAGCGCGACAAATGTAAGCTCAACGAGCATACACTGGCTGCCAGTTTACGCTCTGTGTAAGTCGCGTCCAACGCACGCATTTTAGAAGAAAATACCGTTTTTTCCAAAATGCCGTCCTGTGCAATAGTAACATGCCATCATCGCAGTGATTTAGTAAATTTAGCAAATAATGGAATAACTTTTCACAGAAGAACCGAAAACTTTGATTTATATAATAAAAAAGGATATTTAAACGAATCGTCCGTTTTTTATTCATGAAAACATATCACTGTAAATTCTTTGTAACGATCTCGGTAGTTATATACAATGCGGCTGTGCTAACTGTTCGCGTTCGCAATTCAAATATGCGCCAATGGTTAGCGAACATTACTCGTGTTCCACTAGAACCATTATTCGGTAGTACGGCCCCTGACCGCGTCCGTGGTACAAACGCCTAGGAGAACCATTTTATCGACCCACCTATCGATATATTCGTATGCAGTCTGTATGGAAGCGAAGTTTTTGTTTATTATTTTACGTTGTATTTTTTTATATCCTCGATTCTACTAACATATTTAAGAAATATTTTGAGGCTATTTTATTTATATAAAGTTATTTTATATCTTTATTCGATATTTAAGTTTTGTTTAAAAACATAAGTACATAATAAGCGAACAAAGTTGATAAGAATCACGACGGCTATTGGCTTTTTATCAATGGTGACTGTGAACACGCCACGGCCATTTTTAATTTGTGAATGTGGTTGTAAGATTTTATAAAATAATAACAAATAGTGATTTATTTTATAACTTTTTAACATTTATCATTATATTATGTCTGCCCTTTTCTGAAGCTATTCTATAGTAATAGTATCTAATATTTAAGGTTCCAGAAGATCAGCGTTGTAAGTTTTACGTTTATTATAACATGGAATAAGTAACCCTTTACAAGACAAATATTTATGTTAATTTTACCATATCTACTCGTACATACTCGTATCTGCATTGGTGTTGCTATTTAAAAAATATATGTTTTCATTCTAAATATTATCTCTTGAAATGTAATTAAAATTTACTTTCGCTGTATTGATTTTAGCGATGATATGATATACATACGTCGATCGATAATTATATTCTAATAAAATGAATAAAGCTACGCGGCTTAATAATATTGTTTAAATAATATTATTAAAGTTCCTCAACATTATTAATACACAATAATATATTTCATTTAAAATTAACATTTATTTCACGTAACCCAAAATTAACAGTAGGATTTTTATTTTGAATCTTCGTGCAGGTAATAGAAAAAGTATCAACATCTGTCGATATAACGCTCCCCGCATGGATCACCGCGTTCAAGGTGTCCGTGATTGGGTAAACATTGACCAATGACGAGTAATATTATTAAGTGTAAGTATTTTTAATGTGTGTGTGTAAGTTGAAATTGCGACATTGGGTCTTCTTATAAACTTAGCGACTCGTCCGGTCTAATTGTTATTCGATGTCTGTGGTGAACTAATTGGCCGTCCCGTATACTGATTAAGAGCGTCGGTGGCTCATTGGTGTTGTTTTCTTCCAATCTAGAGGGTTCAGTTTCTAATCCCGCGACGTACTTAAAGTATTATCGAAATTATACGAGTATAATATACGTATATTTGACGCTCTTATGGAGAAGGAAAACATCGTGAGGGAACTAGACGATCCAGACGACGCTATCACGGTTGCCGCCGCATCGGCGGCCGAAATAGCTAAAACATTACAACACTCTACAAATTGACAACCGAGTTTCCGTCCACGCCGGCGGGGGCCATCAGCGGGAGTCGCGTGTCCCTGTAGGTTCGTACAGACCCTATTCGCGTAACCGGCGTGTGCCGGACCGCTTTTCTCCCCAAACATATGTTAGGCTCCCCCCCCCCCGTAACGCCCTAAGCCGAGCTTCGAGTCCCCTTCGGGGACGTCCTTGTGTAAATTTTAAGCTTTTAGAGCGCTCGCCAATTGCCCGGTGAAGCTGTAGTGCTGTAGCGCACGCCTACAAAGAAAGCAAAGGTCGTGCGTGAAGTTGCCAATCCGCACTTGACATGCGAGGACTACTCAGGCACATAGTATAATACCCTTACGGGAAGGCTACCCTTAAGGGCATATCCCCACCGAGGGCGGTAGGGACAAATATGCGCTGAGGATGATAATATACGGAATGTAGAGCCATAAACTACCAAGTTGGCTCAATGTATGGAATTATATATTGCCGATAAACCACAATAAAACGAAGCAGCGCAATAAATCTATTTTAATGAAGTTTATGTTCACATTTCTCACACTTAATAGGAATTATTCGTGTCTCAGTCTTGATAATCAACACGGCTATCGCTTACATTGATTTACGATTGTAACAACGGTGTCAACAGAAGTAGGTATGTTAACTTTCTACGATTTGGTAGTTTTTTTTTTTTTGTTATGTCTGTCTTATTTATGAGGAAAATATAAAAAATACAGAGTTCAAAGTTAGAAGTGCTAGTCCCGGCCGTATACGTGGTGTGTTCGTAATAACTATTCTTATTTAAAATTTTACAACACTCGGTAGTCTTACTTTTATCATACGTCTTTGGATTCAATCAAAAGTACCTATTGGTGACTTTTATTTACCTTTGATAAACGATAATATTTGATGTTATTGTACTATTAAATACTTCATTTTATTTTATATGTTTTGTAATAATCAGGCAAACAAGCACATTTTGGATACAAATGGCTTCGTGCACAAACGACATAATGCTAAGAAATTTGCCAATTAAACCTGACATTGATACATTTAGAAATATGCTGCCCATTAAAATAGCTAAGATAAATATAAATTATAGCGTGTAGATGGCAGAACGGGCAAGTGAAACCCACAAATTGAATGAATCTGTATCAATTTTGTTCGTTACACTACAGCTGGCATCTAGCGTGTGGTTGACTTTTGACTGCGCTTTTGTCTATGGAACTACAAGCAATTCTGTTGTAGATTTACATGAAAATCTATATTTTAGCATTTTAATGGTTGAAAAAAAAATTGGGCGTTTTCTTAAGATAATTAAATTATATGTTTTTTAGATTGCAGTCAAATGCGAGATTTTATGTAGATTACTGATGAAAAGTTGAACAAAAATTTTATACGTAAATAACAAATATTTTGTAAGAAACTATGCAAAAGAAATACGATGATATATAATTTTATTATATTTAAGAAGTCCGACTTATGGATAATAAAGCTTTTTGTAAGAAAGCATAAGCGTGCTGTGCGTGGAAACTCATGCTTCATTCGGCACTAATAAATAACGTTTTAAAGAAATGGTTGATAAAATTCATGTCATATTATGCACCGAATTATACTTATTAGTAGTACACAACTAAAACATTATAATATTAATGGTATTAATACAAATTTGCAAAATGCATCATTAACCAACTAATTGCTTACGCAGTTAGCTAAAAGAAACAAGATGCGCTAACTTGCTCAAAAACAATCAAATAATGCACGAAGATACTGAAAATATGAATTATGTTAACAACCCAGTAATCTCTACTTATTATTTAACAATTAATTACTTTAATATAATAATTAGATTTAATTGTTTTACTTAATTATTTTCAAGATGGTCTCTTGATGGCAAGCGTGAAATTGGCGATATATGCTTTCATTGCCTAGAGAGAGATATTTTGAATTAGGAAGGTACATAGTATTGACCTATATACTGTACTGTTAAATTTAATTGTTAACATAGGCAGGTACATAGTTACATTGACAAAAAAACAAAATACTTAGGTGTGTAAATTATTTCGTTCGCATATTAACCCCCATTGAACGCCGTTAAATAAGACACAATAAAAAATCAATTGGTCAATGGATTAACCTTTGACTACCCGAGACGCCTTAAAGCGTCAAAAACAATGAAATTTCCGTTTTGTCTGGATTCTTGGCCGTCAACGGGTTAAGTAAAGTCTTCTGAACTCGCGCGTCATTCACCTGTTAGAATTGTTTCTGTATTTACAGAAAGCAGATAGACCGCCCAGACAATATAACAATGCGCTTTTTAGAAGAGAAATAAATCAAAACATTGTCATATTTACATACTTCGGATTGTTATTAGTACAAGTACGTCATTTTAATTTGTACACGTTATTTTCACACTGTAATAGCGTCAAGTGCGCGTGACGCGTCCGCAGATTGAAAGCGCATTCTTGCGCCGGCGCAGGCAGATTCGCCGCTGTTCTACATCCCATCCATTGGATTTCGCGGTCAATGAGCGATAATATAGTATAGGAGACATGAGCTAAATATATGGAGTTATGCGGCAAATTACTTGGAAGTTCACTTGGGGATTCAGTCATTTATTATATGATGCCCGTCCGAGTATGTTCTCGCGGGATAAGTTCATCAAATTCCGGAAATAGCCGGAAGTTTTTTCCCGTGTAACTCAAACTATCTTTATTCAAATGAACAGCTACTTTTCAATCAAGGGGTTAAAGGGAAATTTTATCAGATACATATTTTTAGTGTAGGTTGATAGAGAATCCGGCTAACCCTGAGGTCAGACTTTCGAACCCGCTCAACGGCTTTTAGCGACGTGTATCACGAATACCTTATATTCTTTTACCAAGAAATATATATATAGTGTCGGTGGCTCAATGGTGTGGACTGTTGCCCTCCTACCGGAAGGGCTGAGGTTCAAATCCCGGTACTTACCAATGTGGTTTCGAATTTTCGAAATTATATGTACGTTATCCGACGCTCTTACGGTGAAGAAAAACATCGTGAGGAAACCTGCGCACGCCTGCGAATAAGTTCAAAAGGTTGTGAGTGAAGTCGTCCAACCCGCACTGGGCCCGCGTGGACGACTAAGGCCTAAACACCGTGGGGACGTTAGATGAGCTGATGAATATATAAAGCAAACCCAAATCCGTATAAGGCTTTGCAGTAAGTTATATATACCAAGTACAAGGGCGGATCCAGGTTAGACGCCAGGAGGGTCACTTTAATAATGTTCAATGCTAGAACACTATCATAGATTAAAAAAATAAAAAAAAAAACTAATGTCAATTGTTCCCAAGTTTTCTACACATTCTTTTCGCCCAACGTAATACGCATTCCAACTCATAAGTAAATGTTATAAAACTAAAAATAAAACAAAAGTAAAACCAGTGATAACTGTTTGATTAAAACCAAAAACATAACTTCAACAGGTTATGGGCCCAGAGTTGAGGCGGAAGATAAATAAATTTAAAAGTGAAAAAAATAACCTAAAACTAATAAAACATTCAAGAAAATAAAAAGTAAAATGGAAAATAAGCAAGAGTATAGTGAAATTCATAAGTTATCGTCGGAGGAAGATTTCCAAATGTGGAAATTTCAAATACAAGTACTACTTAAAAGTCTAGGATTATTTGAAATTGTTGAAAAGGAGGATGACGCAATCCGACTCGGAGGTGACTTAAAAGTAAAGCAGCAAAAGGATGCACAGGTGCAAAAGATCATCATGTGCTCTATGCATAAAAAATACATTCCCATCATTATGAGCTGCGAAAATGCACATCAAATGTATAAGAAAATTTGTCAAATATTTGAAAGAAATACTGAACAACAAAAGTGTGAAATTTTGCAAGAGCTGTTTCAATATTCTTTTAACAGAAACAAAGATATGACACACCACATAAGTGCAATAAAATTGCTGGCGTTTAAACTGAAATGTATAAATGAAAAAGTCAATGATAACATGCTTATGTCTAAAATATTATCAACCTTACCTGATACTTACCACAACTTTATAACAGCATGGGAATCAACTACATCATCTGAGAAAACATTAAGTAATCTGACTGCACGGCTATTATCAGAAGAAAAAAGATTAGGTTCAACATATCAAACAAAAGAAGTCTATTTTAATAAGCATTGTGCGAGAAATAACAATAACAGAAGTGATAAGAAATACAATAAAGAAAAGTCTTGTAAAATTTGTAAGAAAACAAACCATGAAGAAAAAGATTGCTACTTTAAAAAACAATGTAAAATTTGCAAGAAAAAGAACCACACTGAGAAAGACTGCTACTTTAAAAAAGGACAGGAGTATAAAAAGTCAGCATTGTTGACTAATGAAAAAGAAGTTAAGTACACTACAGAGTTTGTTATTGACTCCGGCTGTACTACACATATGACAAATAATGAAAATTTACTCACAGAGACAAATATAAGTAATACACAAATACATACAGCAAAAAAGGATGAAAATTTAATTGCAGAAAAAGTAGGGAAAATAGAAACTGAAGAGTATAATTTAAATAATGTGCTATATGTACCGAACCTACAGAAGAATTTGTTATCAGTAAATGCCTTAACAGAAAAAAATGCAGAAGTATTATTTACAAAAAATAATGTGATAATTAAGAAAAACAATCAAGAAATAATAAAAGGAAAGAAAAGTGACAACGGCTTGTACACTATCCAAATACAAGTAAGTGATGAGTCTTCTTATGTGACGTATGAGAAAAATAATGCTATGGAGTGGCACATAAAATTAGGCCACCCAAGTAAAGAAAAAATGAAGAAAATGTTAGATATTGTTGAAGGTATGAAGATAACTAAAAGTGAAATAAATGACATGAAAGAATGTGAAATATGCATCCAAGCTAAACAAACAAGATTTCCATTTAATAACAGCAGATTCAAAGCTAAAAGACCTTTAGAAATAATACATACTGATATTTGTGGACCAATAACTCCAACTACATGGGATAACAAGAGATATGTACTTATCTGTATTGATGAATACACCAACTTTACTAAAATATACTTACTTACTAACAAAAGTGAAACTTTTGGACATCTAAAATATTACATTAAAGAAGCAGAAAGACAACAAAACTTAAAAGTAAAAACTATCAGATGTGACTGTGGCGGAGAATATACCAGCAGACAGATGAAAGACTATTGTAAAGAAAATGGAATACTTTTAGACTACACAACACCTTACAGCCCACAACTTAATGGCAAATCTGAAAGATACAATCGCACACTAATGGAAAAAGTAAGAGCAATGATGTATGAAAATGAAGTCGAAGGAGAACTATGGGGCGAAGCTGCTAAAACAGCAACATACATACTAAACCGCATACCTGTGGAGGGACAGTACATTACACCTATAGAAAAATGGACCAGAAGAAAACCTAACCTAAAATACATACAAACCTTTGGAAGCGAAGTTTATACAAAAAACTTAGAGTACCTACATAAACTAGACAAACGAAGTAAGAAATATATAATGGTTGGATACACAACTACCGGATATAAACTATGGGATCAAGAACAAAGAAAAATTATAGAACGAAGAGATGTAATATTTTTAAATAAAAACAGCAAGAAGAAAAGGAAATATAAAGATAATTTTTGTAAAGTGATAATTGAAAACCGGAATGTGCCAATTCAGGAGGAGATATTAACCATTGAAAACCAAGAAGAAAGAAGTGAAAACTTAGAAGAGAGAAGGGAAAATCTAGAAGAAAGAAGGGAAAACATAGAAGAAAGAAATGAGAACATGGAAGAAAGAAATGAAAATATTGAAGAAAGAACTGAAAATACAGAAACTAAAACAAGATATGGAAGAAGCATTAAAAAACCTGAATACTTAAAAGACTATGTGACAAATATTGCATACTGCTTAATATCTCAAGAAGATGTACCTGAATCATATGAAGATGCAATAAAAGACAAAGAATGGAAGCTCGCAATCAATAAAGAATTAACAGCATTACAAGATTTAGAAACCTGGGTAGAAGCTGATAAACCAAATGAAACTAAAGCTATAGATACAAAGTGGATTTTCAAAGTAAAAGAAGATGGAACAAAGAAAGCAAGACTCGTAGTAAGAGGATTTCAACTGAAACGAAAAGAAAATGATATTTATTACTCACCTGTTGCAAGAGCACCAACGATCAGGATGATGATATCAAAAGCTATAAATGAAAATTTACCAATAAGACAATTAGATATTCCAACAGCTTTTCTGAACGGCAAAATTAAATCAGATATCTACATAAATCCACCACAAGGAGTTTCAACATGTAAAACATTTAAACTACAAAGAGCCCTTTATGGACTGGATGAATCACCAAAATGCTGGAATGAAACAATAGACCAATTTGCAAAAAGGAAGAACTTTAGAAGGTCTGAATATGACTTTTGTTTATACTACAAAGAAGATTGCTGGATGATCATATATGTTGATGACATTTTACTACTAGGAAACAGTGATGACATCATAGAAGAAATGAAGAAAGAATTTAAAGCTAAAGATTTAGGAGAAGCAAAGAAATTTTTAGGAATGGATATAGAAAGAGAAAAGTATACAATAATACTAAAGCAGACTAACTTAATTGAGAAAATACTTGAAAAATTTGATATGACAGACTGTAATGGAATAAAAACTCCTATGGAAATGAACTTTAACATAACAATAGAACAAAAAGAAGAAGAACAAAACAATAAGGATAGATACAGAGAGTTGATAGGAAGTTTATTGTACCTGACAATAACCTCAAGACCTGATTTGACATACTCAGTTGCATATTTAAGCCGTTATTTAGACAAATCAAATAATGAAACATGGAAGGCAGGAAAAAGAATCTTAAGATATTTAAAACAAACCAAGGACAAAGGACTAGTATTTAAGAAAGGAAATGATCAAGATTTACATGCCTACTCTGATGCAGATTGGGCAAATAACAAACTAGACAGAAAAAGTGTAAGCGGAGCAATAGTGCTACATGGAAAAAACCCTATAGCATGGTTTTCAAAGAAACAAAATTGTGTAGCATTATCAACAGCAGAAGCCGAATACATTGCTGCAGCTATGACAACCCAAGAATTAGTGAACTTAAAGGGAATCAGTGAGCACATGAACATCAAAGCAAAAGCAACACTTCTAGTGGATAATCAAGGAGCTATTTGTATGGCAAAAAGTTATGAAAACTCTAAAAGAACAAAGCATATTGACATTAAGTACCATTTCATAAAAGACTTAGTAGATAAAAACATTATAAGTGTGAAATATGTAAGTTCTCAAAATAATTTAGCTGATTTATTTACCAAAAGTTTATGTTTGCAAAAGTTCAATGACATACTTGTAAACTTTATGTACTGAATTTGTATACTTTGTATTCAATTTGTAAACTTGTTATACATACATTTAAAACTCATAAAGTAAACTGAATAATATCTTAGAATTTGATATGGGTAAATTAAATATAGTTACATAAATATTTAATAATAAGTTAAAGCAACTTTGAAACCTAACTATTGTCAAATAAGATAATATTACTAATAAGCTATATAAACTTTAGTTATTATTAGTCTTATAAGAATATTGTAAATGATAGTGTTCTTATGTTTCAATTTCAATTTAAATAAAATTAAACTTGAGGAGGAGTGTTAATAATGTTCAATGCTAGAACACTATCATAGATTTAAAAAAAAAAAACTAATGTCAATTGTTCCCACGTTTTCTACACATTCTTTTCGCCCAACGTAATACGCATTCCAACTCATAAGTAAATGTTTATAAAACTAAAAATAAAACAAAAGTAAAACCAGTGATAACTGTTTGATTAAAACCAAAAACATAACTTCAACAGTCACATAGTAGTAGTCAAATTAAGAACTTATAAGGTATTTTGTTAAAGTACGTTAGTATAGTACTTAAAAATAACTCACGGGGGGGGGGGGGGGGTCATGACCCCCAAAACCCTCCCCCTGGATCCGCCGTTGACCAAGTACCCGTGGAGTTATAACCCTCTTACCTAATCAAAATATAGACGAGATCACGGAAGAGGTACCTAATTATAAATAAACTTAAATATTTCAAAATTTTCAATTGTTTACCTACCTAGTGGGTTAAATATATAAAAACAGCCAAGTTGTTATTATTTGGTGGTTCATTGGTGTGGACTGTTGCCTTCTGATCGGGAGGGCGCAGGTTCAAATCCCGACACGTACCAATGACTTTTTGAATTTTCGAAATTATATGTACGTTTATCCGACGCTCTTACGGTGAAGGAAAACATCGTAGAGAAATCTGCCTACGCCTGCGAAGAAATTCAGCGTGTTTGCCATTGTGCGTGATGTCGGCCAATCCACACGGGGCCCGCGTGGACGACTAAGGCGTATTCATCTTTTACGGGTGGGCTCGTGCCCCTCGGTGGGATGTTTAATGAGCTGATGATGACTTACATTAATTTTAACATAACATTCTTGCAGCATCCATTTTTAAATTAAAAAATACCTACGTACCTATCCTAGTTTAGGATTACAATGCTTCTAGAACATGTATGTGCCAGACCAATCTCGATTGTTTTACTATCTAGCTCTTAAACTACAATGTTTGAAATCTAATCCGTGAAGAGCATAGCAAATGAAACCGATTAATGTAATCAAAGCGTGCCGCGCTGTTCATTATGATCGAAAATGCCAACAAACGTGACAATTCCTTTTCTAATAATGGTATTATTTATTATGTTTTCATTTAAAAATAGTATCACCATGTTTAAATATTTGGATACAAAAAAGTTTATTTTTTATATGCTTTTTAATAGGTACCGATAAATAGTACGAGTACACGCGCTTAGATTGGAGCTAGATGGCACTGAATAAATGTTATTTTTATTATTGTTTATTTTTTTAGTAAAGTAAGACATATCCAAATGCCTAAATAATATAATGAAAAAATTAAATATTGTAAACTTCTATTTACGAAGCTGTATTTTTATGAACCGACTTTTAGCTGAAGACATGGTCAATTTGCAACATTCGATTAAATATGCAATTGATAAAAGTAACCTTAACCACTTCATTTAATAATGCGGTTTCTATTCAATATTCTATTGCATCGAATTGTCATCACGAATCGATCGCGCTTTGTGCAATTATTTGTTAAATTGCAAAACATGAAACCTGAGACTAAATTTTATGAATCTGTTAATTTATTTTTCAAATTATCTCTTGCACTAACAGTGCGTTAATATTTGAAAGTGTACACTTTGAATCGTTTTGGTTTCCATGTTTGTTAATAAATCGAAATGCTTTAATGAGGCAATCTGATCATTTTGTAGACAGCCTAAACTGGACATTGCGATTGCTAATTTCCAACATGACTACTTTAACTAACATATGTTTTTCTTTTCTTTACAGATAGAAAATGATTTCGATAGAAGAAGACAAGTGTCGCTTGGACATCCCGGCTTCAATGAACATCAAACGAGATTTGGGCTGAACTCACCACTCCAGGCTTTTCAACAGCCAGGAATTATTAACCCAACACCGACTCCGCTTCAGTTCCAACAACCATTATTCCCGCAACAACAGCAACCATCTTTCGTACCCCAGCAATCTCAAATTTTTAACAGCATCGTCCCAAGCCAACCCATCCCGACTAATATAGGTTTACAAAATAGCATACCTATTCCTAGCAACAATGCCTTTCAGTTCACACAAGCACCGAGCGTCAACCAACCTTTACTTCAAAATAACTTCCAGCAAAATTTAAGGCCTATCGCTCAACCCCAAAATTTATTACCCCAAGCTGTGCCTACAATACCGACATTCCAAAATAATCAATTGCCGCAAAATGCACCAACCTTTGCAAATCAAAACACGCATACAGTGCATATCGGCAATCAAAGACCGACACAACAGGCTTTCCTGCCAACTGTATCAGCGTCGAACCAACCGATCTTTAGTCAACCAAATCCTATAACTATCCAACCTGCTCCAAACCTAGCTCCACAAAACCTTAATTTGAACAACGCTCAGATACCATTCCAACAGAATTTGGGCCAAGCTCCTATATTTTCTAACACCCAATCATCCAACATACACGAATTCTTTGAACAACAATCGAAGGAGAATTTAGAAAAACTCAAGGAGCTCCAAGACAGGCAGAGAATTATACAGAAACATCAGGAGTTCGTGCAAAAGCAGCAACAGAAACAACAAGAAAAAGTTGAAAAATTGCACGAAGAGTTCCTTAGTAAACAAGCCACAAAGTCATTGCCGACTTTCTCAACCACTGAACGTTACGATGATTTCTATAGGAACCAGGATAAACGGAGGCCTATCATGCCGCATGAGACCGATTTATTTAGAAAAGCGGTAGAAATGTACGAGAAGCAGCATCCGACCACGACCACTTCCACTACAACCACAACGACGACTACCACTACTAC